>BOPN01003679.1:132307-137307 GCA_017312705.2 Penaeus japonicus | reverse complement strand
CGTGTAGATCCACCTCTGTCAACATCACCTCACTTTACTCACCACAACTGCATCTCGTCTTCATCACTAATCGCTCCATTCATCACCAATTGCATCATTATCTCTTGACATTTCTATCTGGATTCGAAACTCCTTATGCTGTGCTATTTCTACTTATAGTTCTTAGTAGTTAAATTACTCTTGATGATTCAGCATCTTTCAGCATCTCTATTCTCTTTCTCTTTATCTCTCTCTTTCTCTCTCTCTCTCGCTCCCCTTCCTGCTATCTCACGCTCTATTTTAATATGAAAACTTCTTTTTTCTTTCCTTCGTTAAAATAATTTGTTTTTTGAAATTTTGTCTTTGGTCTTAGTCCGTGCCACACATTCTCGGTCTTTCATTCCCTCCCTCCATCTATCCATCCATCTATCCATCCATCTATCCATCCATCCATCTATCCATCCATTCTCCCTCTCCCTCCCTCCATCTATCCATTCTCCCTCCGTTCCTCCCTCCCTCAATCTATCTATCTATCTATCTATCCATCCATCCATCCATCCATCCATTCTCCCTCCCTCCCTCCATCTATCCATCCATTCTCCCTCTCCCCCCCTCCTCCCCCCCTCCCCACCCCGTCCGGCCAGCCAAGTCCCCGCCTCGCCGCCAGCAGCACCTGTCCACCTCGCCAGCAAGGCCAGAGAGCAGCCAGGACCCGGGCCACTTCGAACGCCAGCTACTGCCTCCCTCCCTCCCAACTTACACCTGGCCAGTGCCGGCGATTTCACCATGTGGCACTGTGCCTCGGTCGCTGCATGTTTGTACTCACACATACCCGGACACCTAGATAAAAACAGGGCGTCAATGTGCACGTTCAGACACCCACGCACTCATACTCTTCCCCACTTGTACATACGCCACATACGCAATAAACACACACACACACGCATACATCACACACACACACACACACACACACACACACACACACACACACACACACACACACACACACACACACACACACACACACAGACACACACACACGCACACGCACAGCCTTGCTAGGACTCTAGTGGCCAACAACAACGAGGAAAATACCCCCGTCATGATTATCATACTCGCCTTCTCTCCGGCGGAGGAGGTCGGCTTCAACATACTCACAAATAAGAGTAACCTTTGCAATTCGTATGACTTGATGCATTTCTAAGTTTGCATATGTTCTATCTCTTTTGGATGCTATTCAAAATATGAATAAAACCTTATTGATATCATAATATGACTAATATCTAATTGATATCATAATATGACTAATATTTATTTGATAGCATAATATGAATAATATCGGACATTAAATCAATGTATCTCTCTGGTAAACAACTTTTTTTTTCTAATCTGTTTACCAAAATACAAATAAATCAATAGATCTGTCTATCAATACATCAAATTATCTCTCAATTTCTACATCTTAATCGCGGAAATAAAGTAGGATTTTCACCGTTAATGGCTCGTGGGCTGAGCTGTGGAGAGAGCGTGACCAAGCGCCAGTCCTCACTCTACACGGGAGAAAAGTACCTTAGCCGTGAGAGAATCATTATAAAAAAAGGCTTTAAAATTACAGCTGAGTTCTCAAGGTGAGGTCCCGTTAACTGCCTCCTTCCCCTTCCCCTTCCCCTTCCTCTACCCCCTCCCCTTTTCCCCTTCCCCTTCTGACCCTTACGCGTGGGTGGGTTGGAGCGAGTGGGAGGTGGGTGGGCGTGGGATGATATGGATGGGGAGAAGGGGAGACAGGTGAAGGTGGGTTCGTCGATGGGAGGCATGGGTACGGAGTGGGGAAGGATGAGAGAGTGGGGTAGGCTAGGGGGTAGGGGAAGGAGGGAGGGGTTGGTAAGGTAGGGGGAGGGTCGGGTATGATAGGGGAGAGTAGGGAAGGGAGAAGCAGAACGGCAGAATAAGTCAGAGTAAGGCAGAGCAGCTTAGGCCTTTAGGTATACGAGGCTAGGAGAGTGAGGAGGGGTGGGAAGCGGAGGGAGAGGGAGAGGAGGGGAGTGAGAAGGGGGGGAGGGGGATGGGAGGGAGACTAGGGAAGTGGGTGTCTCATTGGACTTTCACTTACAGCCCACCGATGATGGGTTAGATCACGCGCGGGGGAGATACATACTGAGTACAGCCACTCTCGTTTTTTCAAGCGTTATGTCAAAAGTAATAATCTATTTGCTTTGTGGCAAATAAATCCACTGCTTCCTTTGTATTTATCTATCAGTTTCCCTGGTCAGTTTACATATATAACTTTTTTTATTGTCAATTCATGTCTTCTGACCTTCCCTCCCCTTATTTTTTATCTTCCCATACAAGCCTAGTTTTTCATTTCTACTTTCATTCATTCTCCTTACCTTTCACTCTCCTCTTGCTGATCCATCTAATCATTCTTAAAAAAATCTCCCTTTCAACGCAACCTTCCCCGGGTGTCTCGCGTGCGCAAAATACTACTGTGTTATTTCCTGGTGTAGTAGAAAAGCAAGGGAGGGAGGGGGAAGAGGGAGAGAGGGGGAAGAGGGAGAGAGGGAGGGAGGGAGGGAGGGAGGGAGGGAGGGAGGGAGGGAGGGAGGGAGGGAGGGAGGGAGGGAGGGAGGGAGGGAAGGAGGGAGGGAGGGAGAGAGGGAAAGGAGAGGGAGGGAAGGAGGGAGGGAGGGAAGGAGGGAGAGAGAGAGTGAGAGAGAGGGAGGGAGGGAGGGAGAGAGACAAAGATACAAAGAGAAATAGAGAGAGGAGGTGGGGGGGAGAGGGAGAGAAGCGGTCATGGCAAAGTTTCGAAGGCTACTGCTGATGCTGCTGTTGTGGTTCTCCTACACCTGACCTCGCTAGGCCGTCCTCCCCTCTGCCCCCCTCCACCCCCCCCTCCTGTTACACCTGCCTCGATTCTCTCCCTTCCCTCCCTCCCCTCCCCTCCCCCATCCCTTCGCGGTGGCCTGTAACTCGCAAACTGTGCTCTGGTTTTGATTTATTTCAGGGTTGCACTATGGAGATAATTTAATTTCTTCTTCCATAACTCTATATCTACATTTTCCTTCTCTTTTTTCTATTTTCCTGATGAATTTATTTGTAATTTACAAAGATAATCAGCGACAAAAAATAAAAATGGAAAGAAACAGAAAACAAGAAAAAGAGAAGGAAAGCGCAAGCTATAAAAAATGTAAACAAACCGTATACAACTGCTGTTACATTCTTTTGTTTTCATTACAATTTCCATTTCCATTCATTTCGTTTTCGTATCCTTTCAGTCTCTGATCTAACCGAGAAGGGAAAGAAGAAGAAGAAGAACAAGAAGAAGGAGGAGGAGGTGGAGAAAGAGGAGAAAGAGAAGAAGAAGAAGGAGAAGAAGAAGAAGACAGGTTGGAGTAACAAGACAGAGGGAGAAGCTGGAGGAGGAGCAAGGGGGAGGGGAGAGGGAGGGGGAGACATGTTTTGATTCTTTCTCGCCAGTTCAAGCGAGATACGTTAATGTCTCACTGCTGAACTATGCGTCGGGTGTCCATGCTCGCACTTTGTCTGTCCGTCCGCCCGGCTGTCTGTCTGTCTGTCTGTCTGTCTGTCTGTCTGGCTCCTTACCTGTTTCTGTCTCTGTCTGTGTTTGTGTATCTGTGCTTGCGTCTGTCTGATTCTCTCTCTCTCTCTCTCTCTCTCTCTCTCTCTCTCTCTCTCTCTCTCTCTCTCTCTCTCTCTCTCTCTCTCTCTTCCCCCTCCCTCCCACCTTCTCAACCATTCAATTCAGTCACACACAAAACACAACCGTGTTCTCCGCACAAGCTGGCAATTGAACGAACACGTTTTCTACTGTGAGAAACAGACAAAAACAAAATAACACGAACAAAAAACACTTCTCGATCTCTATAAACCGAAGATGTTAACAAAGGCTCGTGTGTCCAGGCTGTGTTACAAAGGCAAACCTTCTAGAGATGTTGAAGAAATAGATAGATGGAGGGGTGAGGGAGAGGGAGGGAGGGAGGGAGGGAGGGAGGGAGGGAGGGAGGGAGGGAGAGGGAGAGGAAGAGGGAGAGAGAGGGAGAGAGAGAGGGAGAGAGAGAGAGAGAGAGAGAGAGAGAGAGAGAGAGAGAGAGAGAGAGAGAGAGAGAGAGAGAGAGAGAGAGAGAGAGAGAGAGAGAGAATGAAATCGAAAGAAAAAAAACGAGAGAAAGAGAGAGAAAGAGAAACTAAAAGAGAGAAACTAAGAGAGAGCGACAGAGCCAGACAGACAACCAGAAAGAGCGCAAAACTATCGCACAGCTGCCATGGATGTTGAAGGGGTTCGAGAGCGGAGCGAGTGAGCGGCTGAGTAAGTGAGCGGGCTTTACCTCCCCCCCCCCCCCACACCCCACCCCCACCTCCCGCGTTCCTCGCCAAAGTTCCCAGTGATGTAACGTAGTGGTATTTCCCCCTTCACCAGCACCCAGCGCGATCGCACGACGTTCCCTCCTTTCTCTCTCCCCTTCTTCCATTCCCTCTCCCCTCTCTTCTCCCCTCTCTTTACCTCTCCTTCCCTCTTTTTTTTCTCTTTGGCCTCTACTCTTTCTCTCTCCCCCTCTCTTCTTTCGTCCCCTCTTCTTGCGCGTTCCATCACTCTGTCGCCTCCCCACTTACCATCCCTTCCCTTCCCATCCCTCTCATTTTCTCTATCTCATCTCCTCCCCTTCTCTTTCCATTCCCCTTCTTCTTCACCAGCCCCCTTTCCCCTCTCGTCCAGCTTCCCTTCCTCCTTCTTTACCCCCTCCCTTCCCCCTTCTACTCTCCCCTCTCAGCTACCGAGAAAGCAGGCTCGCAGACAAAACAAATATCTGTGCGGCGAGCGTCAGGCATAAGCTCTAGGAAAAAGACACGGGAGGGGTGTGGAGTGTAGTGTAGTGGGGGGGGGGAGTCTAAGGTTTAAGTAAGACACAATACACGCACCAAACACGCTGCGTCATTATTAAGGAGATGAGGAGGATTTCTTGAGGTGTATTCGAAGTGAACAATATCTAATCGCGTGC
>BOPN01003679.1:87500-90000 GCA_017312705.2 Penaeus japonicus | reverse complement strand
CTCTCTTGTGGAGTAGCTTTGTCTGCAGTTTGGAAGTAATAGTTTATGATAAACCTGTTTTTTTGTGTGTGTAAAGTTGGGTTGCCATTAGTTTCCACTGTAAAGTAACTTTACCATCAAATTTCCTACGGTTTGACATTCAACCCCCCTCCACCAGCAATATTCTTAATGTATGATATATTTTGATGAACTAATACATTTCCAAATACGTTTACCCACAATGAAAATAGAATAGGAAAGAGGACAAGGTTTCTGCATCTGTAGAAATACAGATAAGAGAAATTATTCTCGTTGGACCTGCTCTATCGCCCCCCATAACTCATTCCAAGCGCTTCCATTTTAATTGTCATATTGTTCGCATCAAAATGTTCAATATCCATGCCACTGTTCGCAGCTGTGACGCCGCACGCCTCTCCATAATTATTCCCTGGGCTTGACGACAATTCTGGTATCCGGAAAATTCATATGGAATACCCAGCGGCTAATGGGACACATTTCTATGCGGCGGCGCTCGCACAAATCATGGGATGTAATCTATAGCCACACACGCGCGCCGCTCAACGAATCGTTGTACGTACTGGATTAGAGTTTGATTTCCCTGGTCTGAGGAAAATGTCTTTCTGATTTACATTGACTTTTAAGACAAGTGTGAAGATATTCGAAAATACTGCAAGAGCCTAAGTTACACAGACACCTACACCTACACCTGCAATCACAAACACAAGCACAAAAACACATAAACCCACAAACACAAGCACAAACACACATTCACCCACAAACACAAGCACAAAAACACATAAACCCATAAACACAAGCACAAACACACATACACCCACAAACACAAGCACAAAAACACATACAAACACAAACACACAAACTTATGCTAAAGAACGACATTTTCATAGGATTGCATATGATCGTCTACAGCATGAACTTTGCATCGCATGGCATCAAAAATTCAGTCATGTCATTTCATGAATTCCATTGTCATTGAATCTTCTCTCACTTTGAAATACGTGTTGGTGTCGTCAACCATGAGAATTCATGACGTTTAGATGTTTCAAAAGACCTAGAGAGACTTAGCAGGTCCTCTCACTACAGGTCTCACTAGCAACAGGTTCTCTCACAACCACAGTCTTTAGCAGTAAACCATGTAGGCTGGCCTGATATAGGCACAAAGGTTGGTTTGGGTTGCCACATGCTATAGTCTAGCAAGTAAAATTGTTAAGTTTAGTTATTTTCCTAACTTGAAAAAAAAAAAAATCTAAATAATGGTTAAAGCATAATTAATAATGAGCAGACTGTATATACCTAATGTTGGTCATGAACTCGCGTTCGGCTCCACCCGACATCAAATTTGATTTTAGTTGTGTTTTTGGCTCTCATAAATCAGTAACAGACCAATGAGAAGTCTACCAAAATAAGTTGAAAAAAAAACTGAGAACTCCTGATTTAAGGTAACAACCCGTTCTCAGGGTTAATGAAATTCCAAGAAAAGATTCTTTTTACGAACTTGTGCCAACCGGCTAAATTTGTTTATCTATATGCACACACACACACACACACACACACGCACACACACACAAACACACACACACCCACACATTCATATATGTGAGACTCCTGTCATCAGTTCGTTGTAAGAAGGGTTTACGTACACATCTCTTTGTGTGTGTGTGTGTGTGTGTGTGTGTTATGATATTAGTTACGCGACCGACCTCTCCAGAGGTTACAAGGAGGCGAGTGTGTGTACGACCAGTTGGGAAGCTTTACACGGTAGTCTAGCGAACCGGAAAAAAGTACCGAGAAATGTAGATAATCGGGACCGTTCTTGGAAGTGTTAAATCAAAGTACCTAAATTTCATTCGACTAAGGGTTCAAAGCCATTCCAGAAATTTTCGAATGTTTTGCACACACTCTTTTTTTCTATTTTAGTCTAAAAATAATAATTTCATATATGTTTCTGACGGTGCATGCAATTCAAAGTATTAATAAGTGAGAATTACAGTCATGATTGTGATATACGTAGGATCAAAAATTATAACAAGTTCAAGTAATAATGACAAAGATAAGGTTACTTTTACCTATAAAGAAAAATAACACCGATTATACTTGTAATGATGAGTACAATAATAGTAATGATAAACCATAATCATAATCGTACTTATATTAGAAAGAGTAATAATGATGTTAGAAGTAATAAAATAAAAAAGAATATGATATAAAAGTGGGCACACATCTATCTTAACGTCGTTAAGTATAATATAATGTTGGTAATGATTACATCTCTAATAATAAAACCACTAACACTGAAAGTTATAATCATATAATTTGTATCATCATCACAATTGTTGTTACAATCATTGGTATCATGTTCATTATTCTTATCGTCAAAATTATTCACTGGCATATAACTGATACTGTAAAAAAAAAAAAAAAAAAAAAAAAAAAAAAAAAAAAAAAAAAAAAAAAAAAAAAAAAAAAAAAAAAAAAAAAAATA
>BOPN01003679.1:77500-80000 GCA_017312705.2 Penaeus japonicus | reverse complement strand
AGAGAGAGAGAGAGAGAGAGAGAGAGAGAGAGAGAGAGAGAGAGAGAGAGAGAGAGAGAGAGAGAGAGAGAGAGAGAGAGAGAGAGAGAGAGAGAGAGAGAGAGAGAGAGAGAGAGAGAAAGACAGAGAAAGAGAGAGAGAGAGAGAGAGAGAGAGAGAGAGAGAGAGAGAGAGAGAGAGAGAGAGAGAGAGAGAGAGAGAGAGAGAGAGAGAGAGAGAGAGAGAGAGACAGAGACAGAGAGAGAATGAGAAAGAGAGAGAGAGAGAATGAGAGTGAGAGAGAGAGAGGGAGAGAGAGAGGGAGAGACAGACAGATACACAGACAGACAGAGATAGATACACGCATACATATACATACACACGTATATACCTATCTATCTATCTATCTATCTACAAACACACAAAACCCCCATTTCCAAAACAACGACCCCCCTGGAAGTGATTCCTGAGTGGAATGACAAGCGCCATAGGGGGAACAGAGCAGACGGACAGAGGGAGGCACGTGGGCAGTCAGGTGAATAAAAAAACTGACAGGATATGGACACGTGGAAATGGGTGACGCTGTATCCAATTTGTCCCTTGGGCTTTTGTTAATTTATTCATTTTTATAATTCGCCATTTTATCCGGACTTTAGGGTACGTTGCTAAGGGCTGATTAGTATACAGGTTGATTCTATTACAAGGGTTTATGACTATTACAAGGGTTTATGACCACATGAAGATAAGTACTATATACTCTAATTCCTAATATGAATTGTTTAAATACTAATACGTTTGATGTTTTTTTGAGCGATAGTTGTGTATATTGCATATACGGACAGGGAATGTAGATCATACGAGCATATTGCGTACAAGGGCGTGCGAATACTCACACACACACACAAACGTACACACACATACCCCGACATATACAAACACTTAAATTCACTCTTTCTCTTTCTTTCTCCCAATCTCTCTCCCCTCATCATCTCCCCCCCCCCCCCACCCCAGCATCTCTCTCTCTCTCTCTCTCTCTCTCTCTCTCTCTCTCTCTCTCTCTCTCTCTCTCTCTCTCTCTCTCTCTCTCTCTCTCTCCCTCCCTTCCTCACCCACCCTTCCTCCCTCTCACCTCCTTCCTCTCTTACTCTCCCCCCCTCCTCCTTCTCCCTTCCCCCTCTCCCTTCCCTTCCCTTCAGGCCTTTAAGTGACTCGTCTCTCGTCCCGAACCCGGACGTTTATGAGGCGGTCATAACAGGGCGGAAGAGAGGAGCGGAGACTGCTGTTTTCCCCACTTTTGTTGTAATTGTAGTTGTCATTATCATTGTTATTATCATTATCATTATTAGTATCATTAATAGCAGTGCTATCATTTTTACTAATATCATCATCGTTATTGTCATCATCTTTATTATCATCATTACCATTACTGTTATTATCATTATAATTACTCTTATCATCATCATCATTATCATAATGATTATAAATGTTAGTATCATTATTATTGATTTTATCATGATAATTATTGCTGTTTTCATTATTATTATCGCTATCATGATCGCTGTTTTCAACATCATTATCATTATCATTTTTTTCTTTTTCATTATCATTATCATGATAATAACAATGATAATAATAATGATAATACAAAATAAAGATAATTGTTATTATTATCATTATTTTTTTTTGTTATTATCGTTATTTTTTGTTGCTCTAATTATTATCATTATTTTTTGTTACTATTATCATCATCATGATTATTATTATTATTATTATCATCATCATCACTACCATTATTCTTGTTATCATTATTATTATCAATATTGATATTATTGTTATTATTATTATCATTATTATTATTATTATTATCATTATTATTATTATTATTATCATTATTATTATTATTATTATCATTATTATCATTGTTATTATTATTATTATTATTATTATTATTATTGTTATTATTATTATTATTATTATTATTATTGTTATTATTATCATTATTATTATTATCTTCATTATTATCATTATTATTATTATTATTATTATTATTATTATTATGATCATTGTTATTATTATTATTATTATTATTATTATTATTATCATTACTATTCTTTTTATCATTATCATCATCATCATCATCAACATCATCATCATCATCATCATCATCATCATTATCTTTGTTATTATTATTATCATCATTGTTATTATTATCATCACCATCATCATCATCATCATTATGATCATTATTATTATTATTATTATTATTATTATTATCATTATTATGATGATTATTATTATCATTTTCATTATTACTACAACTATCTTTATTATCATCATTTCCATTCTTATCATCATTGTTAATATCATCATCATTATAATCTCCATCACAATCATAATAACATTATTGTTATATGCATCATTATCATTCTAACTTCAAACGTTAATACTTCTCAGTAACCCATAAGTAAGAAAAAGAGAGAGAGAGAGAGAAGAAAGAGATAGATAGATAGATAGAGAGAGA
>BOPN01003679.1:70000-72500 GCA_017312705.2 Penaeus japonicus | reverse complement strand
GCTGAATCATGCATCAGCTAAATCATACATCAGCTAAATCATACATCAGCTGAATCATACATCAGCTGAATCATGCATCAGCTAAATCATACATCAGCTGAATCATACATCAGCTAAATCATACATCAGCTGAATCATGCATCAGCTAAATCATGCATCAGCTGAATCATACATCAGCTAAATTAAACATCAGCTAAATCATACATCAGCTGAATCATGCATCAGCTAAATCATACATCAGCTGAATCATGCATCAGCTAAATCATACATCAGCTAAATCATACATCAGCTAAATCATGCATCAGCTAAATCATACATCAGCTGAATCATACATCAGCTAGATTATACACCAGCTAAATCATACATCAGCTAGACCATACATCAGCTAAATCATAATACATCAGTTAAATCATGCATCAGCTAAATCAAACATCAGCTAAATCATGCATCAGCTAAATCAAACATCAGCTAAATCATGCATCAGCTAAATCATACATCAGCTAAACCATACATCAGATAGATTATACACCAGCTAAATCATGCATCAGCTAAATCATGCATCAGCTAAATCATACATCAGCTAAACCATACATCAGATAGATTATACACCAGCTAAATCATGCATCAGCTAAATCATGCATCAGCTAAATCATACATCAGCTAAATCATGCATCAGCTAAATCATACATCAGCTAGATTATACATCAGCTAAATCATGCATCAGCTAAATCATACATCAGCTAAATCATGCATCAGCTAAATCATGCATCAGCTGAATCATACATCAGCTGAATCATGCATCAGCTAAATCATACATCAGCTAGATTATACATCAGCTAAATCATGCATCAGCTAAATCATACATCAGCTGAATCATGCATCAGCTAAATCATACATCAGCTAGATTATACATCAGCTAAATCATGCATCAGCTAAATCATACATCAGCTAAATCATACATCAGCTAAATCATACATCAGCTAAATCATACATCAGCTAAATCATACATCAGCTAGATTATACACCAGCTAAATCATACACCAGCTAAATCATACATCAGCTAAATCATACATCAGCTAAATCATACATCAGCTAAATCATGCATCAGCTAAATCATACATCAGCTAAATCATACATCAGCTAAATCATACATCAGCTAAATCATGCATCAGCTAAATCATACATCAGCTGAATCATGCATCAGCTAAATCATACATCAGCTAAATCATACATCATCTAAATCATACATCAGCTAGATTATACATCAGCTAAATCATAATACATCAGCTAAATCATGCATCAGCTAAATCATGCATCAGCTAGATTATACACCAGCTAAATCATACATCAGCTAAATCATACATCAGCTAGATTATACACCAGCTAAATCATGCATCAGCTAAATCATGCATCAGCTAAATCATACATCAGCTAAATCATACATCAGCCAAATCATACATCAGATAGATTATACACGAGCTAAATCATACATCAGATAAATCATATATCAGCTAAATCATACATCAGCTAAATCATGCATCAGCTAAATCATACATCAGCTAAATCATACATCAGCTAAATCATACATCAGCTAAACCATACATCAGCTAAATCATACATCAGCTAAATCATACATCAGCTAAATCATACATCAGCTAAATCATACATCAGCTAAATCGGAATAAGCTTTCGATGGAATAATTATCATCAAAATACAAAAACTGCTGTATCAAACTGCTATCATCGTAAGAAATCATATATGTCCTGTCCTTAGAAAATAATACATGGAATCTATATGAACAGGATAATAATAAAAATTATTATGTGTTGGGATATCTGATACTGATCTGGATTTCAACATATCTTTCTCTATTTATGGATATATGGGAGAAATGGGGGAGGGGGTGGTAGAGGAGGGAGGAAATACGGGGAATAGAGAGAGAGAGAGAGCGAGAGAGAGAGAGAGCGAGAGAGAGAGAGAGAGAGAGAGAGAGAGAGAGAGAGAGAGAGAGAGAGAGAGAGAGAGAGAGAGAGAGAGAGAGAGAGAGAGAGAGAGAGAGAGAGAGAAGAGAGAAAGAGAGAGAAAGAAAGAGAAAGAGAGCCAGAGATAGATAGATAGATAGATAGAGAGAGAGAGAGAGAGATAGAGAGAGAGATGGAGAGAGAGAGAGAGAGATTAAGAAATAAAACGAGAGAGAGAAAAAGAGAGAGAAATAAAAAAAAAGTCGGAGAGAGAGAGAAGGAGAAAAAAAAGAAAGAGAAAGAAAGAAAGATGGGGAGAGAGAGAAGGAGAAAAAGAAAGAGAGAGGAAGAGAGACACGAGAGAAATAGAAAACGGAGAATTAGCCCAGCACTATAACTAATAAAAGCGAAGCACACCTCACACACCGAGGTCGCATCTCCTTGGCCTCGCTTAATGGCCACCGAGTGTCACTCTCGCCCGGAGACCAGCTGTCGCGTGTGTCTGTCTGGCTGCCTCAGAAGGCAACGCTGCACACCG
>BOPN01003679.1:25000-30000 GCA_017312705.2 Penaeus japonicus | reverse complement strand
AGAATTTGAAATCTTCGAAGTAGTAATCGCGCTGATCATGTACGAAATATTGCAACTGTGAATACTAGCCCGTATTGCGCCTTCCATAAGGTCCATACACACAGCACTTCAGCATGTAAAGCTAAACCGTCCGGTCGAGGATGCTGGCATTGTGGTGAATCTCACAAACGACAAAATTGTCCATTTTTTCGTGAAGGCCAGAATCAAATATCCATTGAGAGTGACAAAGAGATGTGTAACGAAGGAGCAACCAGTAAAACGGAATGAGATTGATGTTTGTAATAATGTAAATCGTGGTCGTCCTTTAACTTTATCTAAAGTGGGAGGGAAAATTGTAAAAACTTTCATTGATACTGGTTCTTCAGCTACTATATTGAAGTATAATGCTTTAAGTGAATTAAACGTTCGAAATAAATCTCCACCTAGGTCACTTATTGGGGTTTCTGGAAGTACTCTGAACTGTGTTATGGAGTGTGACATTGAGTTTGAAATTGACAAAGGGTGCAAAGTATTTCATAGGGTTGTAGTTGTGGATAATATTGCATTTCCAGCTAATCTATTGTGTGGAATAGATTTTTTGAGAAGATTTAACTATAAGTTAGTCCATGATAACAAAACGCAAATGTCTAACTTAATTCTAAATGATATAACTTTCACTGTAAATTACAGTGATCAACCCTCTCTGCAAGTGTCTGCAACAACTCAAATTGGTACAGTATCTCTTGCCCCAGTGCGTAGTTTGTTTAAGTCTAGTGTTTGTTCTCATGTGCTTAAATCTACTGTTTGTGTATCTAATAGTGGACGGTTTGTAAAATGTACAGTGCCATCTTTGCTTGAAGACAGTGTTTTGCTTGTTGAAAGTGAAATAGAATCTTTATTAATACCCAAGACTTTAGTAAAAGTGAAGGACAAAAGCATTCAAGTGTGGGTCGCTAATGTAACTAACAAGTATGTAAAACTTAAAAATGGAATAAAATTAGTGTCTCTGGAAAAAGTGTCAGACTTGCCAGATGTAAATCTAAATACTTTCGGTTCGAGTGTGACTGATACTATATCTAGTGTTGAAGATGGTAAAATAAACTTAGATTTATCTGATTTGGACCTTTCTTATTTGAAGAATTCTGAGCGTTCTAAAGTTCTAAATGTCTTAAACAGATACCCTAATCTATTTTCTGGTGAACAAAGTTTAGGAACAATACCTGGCATTTATCATTACATTCCTACAGGTGATCACAGACCTATTTGTACCAAGCAGTATAGAGTGCCAGAAGCATCCAAGGATATTATCAAGCAGGAATGTGAGCAGATGTTAAAGGATGGTGTGATCGAACATAGCAAAAGTCCTTGGTTATCTCCTGTGGTACTTGTCAGGAAGAAGGATGGTAGTATACGATTCTGTATAGACTTTCGAAACCTGAACCAAATTACTACTGCAGATGCATTTCCTTTGCCTAACATGACTGAACTTCTTGACAGTTTAAAACAAACTAAATATTTTTCAGTACTAGATGCTAAGAGTGCCTATTGGAGTATTCGTGTTGCACCTCAGGACCGGTGTAAAACCGCCTTCACTGATGGTAATCGGCTTTATCAATGGGTAAGGATGCCTTTTGGCTTGCGCACGGCTCCGAATACGTTTCAACGCACTCTCTCCATCGTCTTGTCTCCAGTCCTCGGTAACCACTGTCTTTGTTATTTGGATGATGTCATCGTCTACTCTAATTCATTTCAGGAGCACCTAGATCATATACTTATATGATCTAAGTGCTATATATATATATTGTTGTGAATTATGCGACGAAGTATCGGTGCCACTACTTAACGACCATAGAACAGGCCTATAAAGCAGGTCTTAAACTAAACTTTAAAAAATGCCTAATAGCAAGGCAGCAAATAAAGTTCTTGGGTTTTCTTGTCTCCTTAACAGGTATATCCCCAGATCCCGAGAAAGTTGAAGCTGTGACTCGCATGCCGTCACCAAAAATGCACAGGAAACTAGAAGATACCTTGGCTGTGTAGGATTTTTCGTCAGCATGCCGGGATTTCGCTAAAATTGCTGCTCACTTAACGGATGTCACCGGGAAGAACAAACCATTTGTATGGAATGAGGCCCAAGAAAATGCCTTCCAAGCGCTGAAGAAACGACTGAAATCTGCTCCAGTACTAGTAAGGCCTGACTTTAATAAACATTTTCAAATACATACTGATGCATCTAAAGTAGCTATTGCTGGTTGTTTACTACAGTCGGATGACAATGATGATTTACATCCTGTAGCCTATTTCTCTCGTAGACTGAAAGGTGCAGAGTCAAGATATTCAGCAACAGACCTAGAAGCCTTAGCAGTGGTAGATTATTCAGTATACACACTGACCATGCTCCATTGACTCATATTTTTAAGAAGCACACAAAATCCCCTCACATGTCAAGATGGAGTATAGAACTTGCTGAATATAATTATACTATTTATTAAAAACAGAGAAGGAACAACTATGTTCCAGATACTTTGAGCAGAAGTATTGCAATTGTAGATCTTGAAAATGTAGATCAACAGGTACAAGTAGAGCAAATGAAGGAACCCCAATGAACAGTAATATAATATCTTGAAGGAGGAGAACTACCTAAACGTAAGTTATCAGCTCCCATTCATGAGTTTGAAATGGAAAATGGAATTCTCTATCATCTTAGACACAAAGAGGACGAGATAACCCACAGATTAGTCATCCCTAATGACCTGCGTGCTGCAGCTCTTCGCCTAGTTCATGATGTCCCTATGGCTGCCCATCAAGGAATATTTCGTATGTATGTCAGACTAATGTCAATGTTCTTTTTCCCAAACCAGTTGTCGTTTACGAAAGACTACATTCAAAGATGCTCTGCATGTCAACAAAGGAAGGGAGTACAAAAACGTCATGCATGCCTACACTCGATGCCAGAAGTAAAAGAACCTATGGATCGAGTCAGTGCAGACCTGATGGACCTCTATCAGTCTTACTCGGGTAAACGCTATGTCTTATCAATCGTGGACCATCTTAGTAGGTACGTCCAACTGGTAGCTTTGCCGGATAAGCAAGCAGAGACGGTAGCAAATGCTTTTGTTCAGGAATACGTGACTTTATTTGGAGCTCCAAAGGTGTTGGTTACTGATAATGGCTCGGAGTTTACTAATAGACTATTCTCGGAAGTCTACAAATTGGTTCAGATAAAAACGTCACTTACTACACCATTCCATCCATCTTCTAACGGTATGATTGAACGGACCCATAGGACAATAAAAGATTCGCTATCTATTCTCTCTGAAGAATCTCCACTATCTTGGGATGAATATCTGCCTTATGTAAGATATGCACTGCCATTCACAGGTCTGTTAATGCTGTTCCCTTGTATTTATTCACAGGACATAACTGTAACCCTCCATCTGGTTTGATAAGTAGAATTACAAGGTATGATGAGGACGGAACCTTTGATACACTTTCATAGGCTTCACAATGTGGAAAACTGCTGCAACACATTTCTCAACTAGCCCGAGCAACGAAGCCAGATACCATATTAGGAATTAATGCTTAAAAACCTGCAAATATAGACGTTGGTGCTTTGGTGCTTAAAAGGAACTATTCGGTTATTAAGGGTACAAGTGTCTTTGGCGTTCCCCTAGAGCACAAGGTGCATCTCAATCAACTAAAGCGATTCTATCCCTCAGAGGAATTAGTGTTAGACGAAAATCTTGATGAAGCAGAGATTTTTGTAGAATCTGATCCTATATCTCGAACTTTACTTAGTCTTGCAAAGCCAAGGAAACACTCTATGAAAACAAGGTCTCAAGGTCCCGCTGAGCCTATTTAGATTTTAACAGTGATATGAGATATATTTTGCAATGATCCTGTTACTAAGCTTATTTTCTCCCTCAGATTTACTGTTGTATGGTGATTGTAACTTTGGCGAAGTCTGGAGTCTGTTCCAGATCTTGAATGTCGAGTATCTGTACTGCCTGTTATACTGATTCTGTTCTGAATCTTCTTGATGCTCCGCCTCGTCTGCGACTTTGAATCCCGCCTGACTGGTGTCCCAGCGCCAGAACTCTACCAGCCGTAAGAGGGCCCTGGTCCACTGGAAGGGATATGGAGCTGGAACGGTTTTCAACTCCCGAGTCGAGGATGACGGTGGACATCTTCCGGACGATCCGAGGCTATGCTCTCCAGTGCCCCCAAGGAGTTGTTGTGAATTATGCGACGAAGTATCGGTGCCACTACTTAACGACCATAGAACAGGCCTATGCAAGTCTTGCCGCTGGAAAACTACACCTTGGTCGTTACCTTATGTTAATTCTTGTGACGAAAACAAAGCGGGAATTTGCAGGAGACTGGACTCCCCCGCTTAAATGTAACTTGGACTGGCCGAAATGTCAAGCTGGTAGACCGACCTTGGCTGCGCTTGACGGAGGGAGAACTTATACTGTGAAGGTTAAGTAACACCATTATGACAAATTTAGTCTCAGTTTCACGTTTAAGTACATAGGCTCAGTGTGGAAATAAACTATATATGTACATGTTTGGTGTTAGGAATTAATAATAAGGAATTATTCTTAAGTGTGTTTTTTTTATATTTTTCCTGAAGTTTCTTCTTTTTAAAAAGTATGGTGCATAATGGGAGAGTATGAAATAACGAATAAAAAAGGTAAATATATATACAATATAAAAGGATAATTAAAATGACCAACACTACAATATATATATATATATGTATAATATATATATATATATGTATATATATGTATCCATATGTATATATACCTACATATACATACATTTATATATATATAAATACACACACACACACGTATATATTTATATGTATATATATCATATATATATATATATATATATATATATATATATATATATATATATATATATATATATATATTTATATATATATTTCTCTCTCTATATATATATATATATATATATATATATATATATATATATATATATATATATATATG
>BOPN01003678.1:147448-150473 GCA_017312705.2 Penaeus japonicus | reverse complement strand
ACCTGAACGGGTATTATGCATGATTTTAGACGCCGATATCCGAATCGACTCTCTCATCTCTGGGGTGCGGGTACACCTCTTTCCTTCTTTCTCGGTTTTCTTCTTCTTCCTCCTCCTCTGCCTCCTCTGTCTCCTCCTCCTCCTCTTCCTCTTCCTCTTCTTCTTTTTCCTCCTCTTCCTCCTTTTCCTCCTTTTCCTCCTCATCTTCCTCTTCTTCCTCCTCTTCCTTCTCCTCCTCCTATTCCTCCTCCTCCTCTTCTTCCTTTTCTTCATCTTCTTCCTCTTCCTCTTTCTCGTACCCTTTCTCATTTTATCCATCTATCTGTATATATATATATATATATATATATATGTATGTATGTATGTATGTATATATGTATATAT
The DNA here is from genome assembly GCA_017312705.2 of Penaeus japonicus. Classification (NCBI taxonomy): domain Eukaryota; kingdom Metazoa; phylum Arthropoda; class Malacostraca; order Decapoda; family Penaeidae; genus Penaeus; species Penaeus japonicus. Next base: position 150,089 of record BOPN01003678.1, on the reverse strand, counting down.
CTGTGTGTGTGTGTGTCTGCGTCTGTCTGTATGTGCGCGCGCGCTCACATCAATAATAATGATTTAAGGAGAGAAAGATATGAAATATGATTCATAAGGAATATACATATAGTCCCAACACTTGCGGCTGAGGTACGAAATGCAACTTCTTATCCGCCTCCCCCCCCTCCCCCCTCTTCCCTCCTCCCTTCCCCCTCCCAACTCCATCCTTCACTGATATCTTGCTTTGCCCTCCTCCCTCCCTCCCTCCCCCCCCCATCGGTTCTCCTTCTGTCTTCCCTTTCTCCTCCTCCCAGGCCGGGGTACCCCCACCACCCCCTCCCCTCCCCTCCCCCCGTCGGCTGGTATCATGTTCAGAACACATCTTTTCTGGGCCCCTTACTCACTGTCACCACCTCACGCTCCCTCATCGCTCTTTCCCTTGTCTCGTCCTGCTTCGCTTCACGTCATTTTATTCATCCTCCTCCCCTGCCCCCCCCCCCCCACCCCGTCTCATCCTCTCCCTTGTCCTCTTCTTCCTCCTCATTCCTCCTCTCTCCTCATTTTTCCTATATCCTCCTTTCCTCCCGCCTCTTATCTCTCTCGTCTTTCCTTCGTTTTCTCACTTCTCTTTTCCCCTTTTCTCTCCTCCCTTCTCTCTATTCCCTCCTCCTCTCTCCTCCTTCTTCCTCCTCCTCTTTTCCCCTTCCTCCCTTTTCCTTGTATTTCTGTATCTTCCCTCCTTCTCTCCCCACCCTCCTCCTTCCTACCTTCTACCTCCTCCCTCCTCCCTCTTACTCCTCTCCCCTTCCTCCTCTTTCCCCGCCTCCCTCTCCCTCCCCCTCCCCCTCCCGTTTGTCGCATACGTTATGAAGCGAGGACCGTCGTGGATTTGCTTGTTTATGTGTTTGTCTTGCCCCTTAATTTTCTGGAGGATTACGGCGGCGAATTATGGTCTTGTTTCATGTTTTTTTTTTTCTTCTCTGTATTTTGAAGTAGTTTAAGACAATTGCTTGCGCGAAGATGATTACATGGCGTACTGGTTTCAGAATACGGGGACGTCTTCTCTTTCCCCCTCCTTCGCACCCTTGTTATCGTGTGTTTATATAGCCACTCCCTTCCTCTCTACCCCCTATTCTGTCACCTTTTCCATCACCCCTCCCCTCTTCTTACGGCCCTCTCCCCCTCCCGTCCCCTCTCTCCCCTCTTCCTTCTGTCCCCTCTTCTCATCTCCTCTTTCCCTCCCATCCCCTCTCCCTCCTCGCATCTCTTCTTTCCCTCCCATCTCCTCTCATCTCCTCTTTTCCTCCCATCGCCCCTCCCTCCTCTCATCCCTCCCATCCCCTCTCCATCCTCTCATCCCTCCTCTCCCCTCTCCCTCCTCTCACCCCTCCTCTCCCCTCTCCCCTCTTTCCCTCCCATCTCCTCTCCCTCCTCTTACCCCCTCTCCCCTCTTCCTCCTCTCCCCTCTCCTCTCCCCTCTCCCATCTCCCCATTCCTCCCCTGCAGCCATCCATCTCCGAGGCGGCCCCACGGGTCGGTGCCACTATCTTCTCCCATGATACGGAGGAATGGCGATAATGCCGGTGCTCCTCGAACTGGTCTTGGGGGAGGGGAGAGCATAGAGGAAGCGTACTGGTGGTGGGCGGAGGTGGGCGTAGCGAAGGAACGAGGTGAGAGGGGATCGGAAGACCGGGGGACTGGAGGGGGGGTGTATTTAAGACTTTGCTGGAGGTTGAGTTCTATTTTTTTTTCTTTTTTTCCTTTTTTTTTCTTACGCTATTTCGCGGAGTATGATTAGTTTTATTATCGTTTGAGGACGGCGGTGTCTTCCAGGTCTTCCAGGTCTTCCAGTGTATTTATTATTAATTATGGCAGGCTCCGTGTGTCGCGGCTGTCGTGCAGCAGCCAAAGAGGCGAAGAAACATTCTTTTACTTGAATATGTAGATGCCATCACTCACTGTCGATATTCCTTTTGTTCTGCTAGGCATTGCAAGACATTGATATATCATGCAGAAGAGCTTAAAGAACAAGGAAAGTGGTATGGATTTGCGGGTGGCCTTCGTGCGAACTTCCTTCACTCTTGGGCTGGGTTGGAACTCCAGGTTATGCGCGGGTTGTGGAGCTAGTATGCGGAGACTTTACTTTATTTTATTTTATTTTTTTCCTTTATGTAATTTTGGGGATAACAGGAGACGGTTTGAGATAGATGGGGGTGGGGAGGAGGGAGAGAGGGAGGAAGGCGAAGGGAAGGAAGAGAGAAAGAATGGAAGAAGAAGGGAAGAAGGAGGAGAAGAAGGAGAAGGGAGGAGGAGGAAGGAAGAAAATGAAAATTGCAATTGCTGAGATTGTAAATGATATTGTGTACTGTTTAAACCTTTTAGGCGACAGTCATGCCGGATGTGTCGTTAGCAAAGGTTGCATACGTAAACAAGACAGTCACTGGTGACGTAGCTGATATTGATGACGTAGGTGATGACTCGTCTGCTGACCTCTGCGTGGGAAGACCTGAGGGGGGAGCTGGCGATGATGGTATTGCGTGTTAAGAGTGTGCCTCTTGCAGGTGGTCGTGGGGTCTGGGGATGAGGATGATGGTGATGGTGATGGTGATGGTGATGGTGATGATGATGGTGAGGATGATGATAATGATGATGATGATGA
>BOPN01003678.1:139948-142448 GCA_017312705.2 Penaeus japonicus | reverse complement strand
GTCTCCGTCTCCTCCTCCAGCCTCCGCCATTCGCTCTGGCCACTTGTTGTGTTCCCTCGACGTCCGTTAAGCCGCCTGTGTAGAAGATACGGACAAGGGCGGATGATGGGCACTTTGCTTTCCCCCGTCCATCACAGACGTCGAGTCGTCGACCCCCCTCCTCCTTACCTCCCTCTTCCGTCCTCCCTCCTCCCTCCCCTCTTCCTCTCTTCCATTCTCCCTCCCCCCCCCTTTCCCCCCTCCTACCCCCCCCCCCCCTTCCATTTCCTTCTAAACCGTCAGGGTCACCGACGGGAAATTGTCGCTCGCTAGGGGGCGCGAAGGGGCTTAGGAGTGGAAGGGTGGAGCGGAGCGTGGAAGGTTCAGAGGACCGTAACTGTGTCGCCTGTGATTCGCTAGCAATTTTTATTTTCTTCTGGGATGTGTTTTTTTTCTTTTGTATGAGTTCAGGTATGTGGTTTCTATTTTTAGTTTTTTTGTATTATTTTTTTTTTTATGAAATACAGGAATGCATTTCTGAATGGTGATACATTTTTTTTTTAATCGTTGTAGGGCTAACGAAAAAGGAAGAAGAGACTTTTCAGTACAATTAGTTAGCGTTCCAGCCCTGGTGAAGTCAGGCAGGAGAGGTGGACTGTAGGTTCCAGGGCAGGGAGGAGTCCCCACGCCCCAGGGGATGGGGGGGAGCGATAAGGGGGGAGGGGGAGAGCTAAGCCTCTTGCCGTTACGGAAAAAGTGACTCTGATGTTTTTTTGACAGCGTAGAGAGTCCAGGAAAGAGTCGGATTCTGTTTCCGCCTGATGTCTGTGAGGGAGTAAAGAGCAATGGAGAATGATACATAACTTCGCAACTGCCTTGTACTCTTACTCTCTCTCTCTCCCTCTCCCTCTCCCTCTCCCTCTCCCTCTCCCTCTCCCTCTCCCTCTCCCTCTCCCTCTCCCTCTCCCTCTCCCTCTCCCTCTCCCTCTCCCTTTCCCTTGCCCTCTCCTTCTCTCCCATCCTCCCTTCCTCCCCCCATTACTTTACCTTTCCTCTTTCTTACGCCTCCTCTAGCGACTTTCTCCGCCCCCCCTTCCCCTCCCCCCTCCTTGAGTGTGGATGACATCTCGGCCCGCACTGGCGCCCCCTCGAGACTATCAACGGGACCGGATCCTCTTAAGGACTCCGGCTCCCTCGTTAATTAATTCCGACAGAGCCCTCTGCCAACGCTGCTGAAGATTCGCGTATAAATCATAGGTCCGTGTAATTAACAAAGGGAAAGGGCCATTGCACGGGTCCTTCGCTCGTAATGAGAGGATCCTCTGTTTACCGCGACGCGTTGCCATGGCGACGGGTACGCTAACGCTACCTACCTGCCCGAGAGAGAGAGAGAGAGGGAGGGAGGGCTGCTTGGAGTTGCTTTACGCCCAAGTGCCGGGCGCTAGGAGATGCTGGAGGAGCGGAGGGAGGATTTGGAGTCGAAGATGCTGAGTATTAGAGGGTTGGGAAGGGAGGGGGGAGGGGTAGATACGTGGAGAGGGAGAGGAGGGGGAAAGGGAAGACGATAAATAGGGAAAGGGAGGAAGGGGAAGGCGATGCTGAGGGGAAGAGACGGAGAAGAGGAAGGCGATGCTGAGGGGAAGAGAGGAAGAAGAGGAAGGCGATGCTGAGGGGAAGAGAGGAAGAAGAGGAAGAAGAGGAAGGCGATAGATAGAGGGAGAGAGGGGAATTAGTGGCGCAGGATGAGGAAGAGGCAAGGCGGTAATAACGCAGAAGTTAATGATGTTATGAAAGTGGAATCACATCCTCATCGAGGTAATAGTAAGGCTTACGGAGAAATATGTCTTTTTTTTTTCTTTCGAGTTCGTGTAAGTGCGGTAGAAGTTGTCTGTGGTTTGGATGGTGATTATCTCGTGACCCCCGTGACCCCGCCATGACCCAGCATCAATGGACGTCACAAACCGTAATAGGGAGGAGATAAGGGGGAGAAAACATAAAACCAAGAGGAGAAGGAAGAGGAAGAAACGGAGAATGAAAGGGGGAAAAGCGAGAAAGAGAGAGAAAAAAAAGAAAGATATTAAGTGCAACGTAATCTGCATTTCCTCGGCTGCTCACACGACGGGAAGCACGAGGAGCGAGCGGGACCTGGGATCGCCGCGGAGGAAGTTTCTCATCCTTGCATAACTTTAACCTCTAATTAGCATATTTGGTCGTTACCTGACCCTCCCGGCAGCGCGACGGAAGATGCTCTAGGGAGGAATATTATACGTAGCCTGGATTTTCTCTTGATGCGTCTTTAAGGATCTTGCCGCGCGCCCTGCCTGGCTGGATGGCTGGCTGGCGACGACGACCGCGGTCGATTCGCCGTTTCCTCCCGGTCGTTTCGGATTATTATTAGTTTCAGTGCGTTTCTCTTCTCTTTCTCTCTCTATTTTTCTCTTTTTTTCTTTCACTTTCTTTCGTTTCTCTTCTCTTCTCTTTGGTATTCGTATTTCTCTATTTCTTCAATTGTAATTTCGTA
>BOPN01003678.1:109948-134948 GCA_017312705.2 Penaeus japonicus | reverse complement strand
CCCCTGACAGCGGTGCCACGGCTTACAAGACTGATCACTTCTGGCCGGCCTTTGTGGTCTTAATTGTTCTTGAAAGGTGTCTGGGCCTGTGTTGGGGAGAAGGATTGGTGTATCTGATCCTTCCTCTGGGCGGCGGGCGGCGGTGTTCCCCGGAGGAGGCATTGTGGCTCGCGGTCCTTCGCTGCAAGATGGAGGGCTTGCGTGCAGGGGCGGGGGAGGAGGCAGGGGGGAGGCGTGCAGGGGAGGGAGGGGGAGGAAGAAAGGAGGCAGGGGAGAGGCGTGCAGGGGAGGGAGGGGGATGAAGAAAGGATGCAGGGGAGAGGCGTGCACAAAGCTCGATGAGGAGCAGGAGGAGGAATAGAAAGAAGAGGAGGAGGAGGAGGAGGAGGAGGCACCGAAAGAAAAGGAAGAAAGGAGGAACGAGGAGGCAGTAAAGAAGCAAGAGAGGGAGGAGAGGAACTAGGCGTTACACGGCTTAGACACACGAGAACAGGAAAGATCCTCGGAGCCGAAATTCCTAAATTCCTAAATCGAAAATGATAACGATGTTGTGTAGGCCTCTTAGCAGGAAACGTGGGGGTAGGGGTTGGGGTAGGGGGGTGGGGGGGTGGCTAATCCATCGCCCTTCTCTCAGAGTCAGAGAAAGTGAAAGAGAAAGAGAAAGAGAAAGAGAAAGAGAAAGAGAAAGACGGAGACAGAGAACGGGAACAAGGAAACAGGATGAACGCGGGGATGATACATAGGCAGCGGCACGGCGTAATGCGACAGGTAAAGCGCGTTTACCTTCGGCGTCTCCAGTTTACGAATTCCGAGCCCGAGGCGCGAGCGAGCGGGAGGGAGGGCGAGCCTGCGACGACGCCCTCCTGTAGGATTTTCGCGGGGGAGGGGGAGGAGGGGAAGAGGGGGGGAGGTGGTAGGTGGTGGGGGTGGGAGGTGGAGGTTAGAGAGACAGGTGAGTGATGGAATGACGTGCCCTCGTGGTGCATAATCGTCCTGAAACAAGCTCGTTTGCCAAAGGGCATTGGCGTTAGAATGGGATGACGCTTTAGTTATCACAGACACACACACACACTCTCTCTCTCTCTCTCTCTCTCTCTCTCTCTCTCTCTCTCTCTCTCTCTCTCTCTCTCTCTCTCATTCACTCTAGTATATTCTATCAATTTTATTCCTTTCCTTATCACTGTTATCTAGAACGCCCCTGTAATAGTGTGCGTCTGGTGCTGCTGTCGTCGTGTCAATAAGAATGCAGATTTGATGTCTTCAGCTTTAAATGCTTGTTTGTTTTTCTATTGGAAGTAAGATAGCAGGCGAGGAGACAAAAATAGTCCAATAGTCAATTTATCTAATAGTCCGATAGTTCAGTAGTGCAGAATAGTCCAGTAGTTCAGTAGTTCAAAATAGTCCAATAGTTCAGTAGTTCAAAATAGCCCAATAGTGCAGAATAGTCCAATAGTTCACTAGTTCAAAATAGTCCAATAGTGCAGAATAGTCCAATAGTTCAGTAGTTCAAAATAGTCCAATAGTCAGAATAGACCATTAGTCCAATCGTTCCAAAAGATCCAATAGTTCGAAATAGTCTAATCGTTCCAAAAGATCCAATAGTTCAAAATAGTCCTAAATCGCACTGAATTCGCGCAGCCGTCCGTCCGTCCTTCCGCGCCTTCCCGAGCGACGGCTCGAGTGGCGCGCCGGTGTCCGGTGACGGCCGATCCGAAGGAAGGCCTAGGCGAGTCGTTGCGTTTCCCGGGCGAGGTCGACGCCAGCTTTGTCCAGGTCGTACCGCGGCGTCGTCGTTCTTCGGGTCGTCCGGCGGGAGAGGAGGGTGGCGGGTGGCGCTCGACCGGTGTTAATTAGTCGCTGGAGGTGGTGGGGGCAGCCGTCCAGGACTGGGATCGGGGGTGTCAAATTCGCCCCCTGTACCCCCTCCCCTCATCCCCCCTCACCCCAGAAACCCTATACGTCCGCCTCTCTCCACCTCCTCCCCTCCCCTCCCATCCCCCCCTTTTCCACCCCTCCACGCTGCCTCCCTCCATCCCTCCCTCCCTTGATCAAACCCCCATCCCACCTGCCTCCACTCGTCTACCCTCCCTCCTTCCCTCTCTCCCTCCCTTCCTCCCTCCCTTTCCCTCCCCTTCCCTCCCTCCCTCCTTCCCTCCCTTCCCTTCCCCTCCCTCCCGCTTCGTGCCAGCTTCACCGCAGAATCTTCCAAGTCAGTCGTAAGTTTCTTAAGGAAGTGTCACCGGGGTGCGTCGTCGTCTTCGGGACGCACTTCTTCCCCAGACGTCACCGAAGGGATGATGTCGTTGATTACGGTCGTTTTGGTCGTCCTTTTTTAAAGCGTATTCTTTCGTCTAGCGTTCTTCTAAAAAAAATTCTCATCTGCATCTCTTCTTCCTTCCCCCCTTTCCCCGTGTACCCCCTCCTCCTCCTCCTGCTCCCCCCCCCCCTCCCGGCCCTCCACTCCATTTTCTCATTGAACAGCCATTCAGCCGCCATTTTGTCCTTTGTCAACGTTGTGTGTCGTAAATTATACAAAAGGTTTGAGGGTCGGGCACATTTTTTGCTTTGTCGGTTGTTTGTTAAGGCTCCAGTGGCGGTCTTTAGCTTGTTTATTGTCGTGGTCATCAGACTTATTCATCTACTGCTTTATTTATGATATATATATATATATATATATATATATATATATATATATATATATATATATATATATGTAGTGAGATTTTTCCTCTTGATGTTTATACGGTGTATAAGTCTCATGCCACAATGTACTCGTGATAATCTTAGAATCGTTCTTACTGATATCTTGAATTAAGTAGTTAAGCTGTTGAATTGTGTATATTTGTCATTTTGTATCTCGCTTTTCTGTATCCGCATATTTAAGAGTTCTGTGATTTGGCCTTTTTGTGTGAATGCATGCCTTTAATCGAGTTCCTAACTCATTTTCTTTCTTTCTTTCTTTACAGGTAAGTACGAGCAGATGTTTACGGCCTCGGCAGTGACAGTTAACTCTGTCGGTCAGCTGTGGATCCGGTAAGGTCTATTTCAGGAAGTGATTGTTCGTGGACCGGAGCCTTATTGTTGTTCTCGATTCAGATATGCATTTATTTATTTTTTCTTCTAAAGAATCTGGGTGATATGGTCATGCGGATATATTAAAAAAAAAATTCTGGGAGATACGGTTATATGGTGGATACATTTTCGACATTTCTGGGAGATGCGGTCATAACGGATATTTATATTTTTTTTAAATCCGGGAGATTTGTTGATACGGGTTTCGATAAATGCGAATTCCCAGATGATGCATTTTCGCTTCACTACTTGACAAGCAACTTCCAATGGGGGGGGCAAAGGGAAGGGTGGGGGAAGGGGTAGAGGAAGGGGTAGGGAAAGGGGAAGGAGGACGAAGAGAATGCAGCGTTGCTCTAAAAAAAAAAAGAAAAAAAATCCTGCGTCGGTTTTGACGTGGTCCACATCTCTCCGCGAGATTGCCGTCGCTCCGGTGTTTCCATTATCTGGGAAGTCCCATTATCCGAGAAGTGTCCCGATGATGCATGCACGCACGCGGTGAGTAAGAGATGGAATGGGGGAGAGGGGAGGGGAGGCCATGGGGAGGAGGCCTGGCTGTGCTCCATACTTCATCGTGCTCGTGCCATCAACCTCCAGCAAGGTAAGCGGAAGAAGCGGCGGCGAGATGGATGGGGGCACTTCGTTATCCGGATTTCGAGAGAGAGAGAAAGAGAGACAGAGACAGGCACAGAGAGAGAGAGAGAGAGAGAGAGAGAGAGAGAGAGAGAGAGAGAGAGAGAGAGAGAGAGAGAGAGAGAGAGAGAGAGAGAGAGAGAGAGAGAAACAGAAAGTGGAAAAGAAAGGTACTAAAAGTCAGCATAATCCTTCTTTGTGTCATTCACAAAGGCGAGAGTAGACGTCGGTGTACGTTGAAAATCAGCTGTTTTGGTTCGCCACGTGTAGGCTCGAAGTTGCCACATGTAGGTCTGAGCGTGTGATGGGTGGCGAGTTGCCGGAGCGGCGGTCGAGGCAGCCAGGGAAGAGCGTACGCCAGGTAGTCGCCATAAAGTGCGGTGTCCTCCTCCATCCCAGTAGCTTATCATCACACATGTCTGCAGTTCTGCGCCTGCTGCCATATTGCCCTCTGCGGGCGAGACTAATTGCTAATGCGCCATGACCCAGGCTAATGCCATGTCATCCACGCGCTTCGTGATGCTGGTGTAAGCATCCCGAGCGCTCGCTCACTCCAGTCAATCACGAGAAAGGAGAATCCGCGGCGAGAGAAAACGTGTGTTTTGGACGTTGTTGTGTCAACCAAAATGTTGATTACAGAAGGAGAATTCCGCTTTGGAAATTACCCCTTGCCGATGAGCTCCGTGATGGAGTGCGGCCGGGGGCGCCCTGGGCTGCACGGCAGAGGAACGAGAGCAATCCGCCTCGACGGCCCCCTGTCTGCTGGCTGGCGGGCGGGCGGGCGAGGCAAAGGCTCCGCGGGTCACAGCAGTTGTCTGGGCTTACGAGGAGACGAGTAGCGAGCGTGCTAGGAAGGCCTCGTGGTCGTTAGGTGGAGTGACATCGACGCTCCGCCGCCGCAGGACTTCTCGTAAAGATCCCAGTAGCGGGGAATTAGCGGTCGTTACGAGAGGTGATGTTAAAGTGCAGCCACCTTGCGGTGATGGACGGGCCAGCCAGTCGAGACGCCGCGCGGCCGATGGGCGAGCGCTCGCACCGCCAGCCTCTGCGAAACAAGCGCGCTTCATTTTCATGCGGCTGCCATTACCTCCTGCTTATTCGGGGGAAAGGGTAAGAGGGACATGCTTACAGACAGACAGAAATCTTATTACAAGGCGATTATTATGCCAGTTGTTAGCCTGTTGTTAGTCTCACTAAAGAAAGTGGATAAGAGATCAACGATGTTATATCTAGAAGACGGCTGGAGGAAGCATTCGGAGGAGGAAAGAGGGTGAGGAGGAGGAGGAGGAAGAGGAGGAGGAGGCGGCGGCGTCGGGCCATAACTCATCATTGGCCGACAACTGCCGGCCACTCTGCTCCGACTTTAATCTCCGCGCATTTCGCTCTGCCATTTTTGACTATCGGCCCATCTCCCTGTCGCTCCCGCTACCCCTCCTCCCTTGCCCCTCTGCTCCTCCCGGCCCTCCTCTCGGTAGCCGCTCGCCCTTCGTGCTCTTCCCCCTCGCCCACGAACTCCCGACGAGTCCCCAAGACGCGTTGGGCTCTTTTTTGGAGGCGGTGGCTCGAGGTCGAACTCAAAGACGGAGAGAAGGTGAGAGGCTGCGCCCGCGGAGAGGGAAGGTCGTTCTTGGGTCGTGTCGGCATCCCTGGCAACTCGGGGGAATTTTCAAGCCACCGATATTAATGCAACATCGCGTTTGGCCAAGAAGAAGGGAACCAAAGTTGAAATGACACCGAATATTGCTACCACTACTCTCCGGTTTGTTTTTAGATTGAAGGGAAGTCAGCGAAGCGTGGAACGGACGTGGATATCTCACGGTCCAGCCTTCCTTCCCTCGACCCCGGTAGAAGCGCTGGGCATAAATGAATAAGATACCCCGAGCGCCCAAGACGGATAACTCCTTCCGCTGATTATTTTTAATTGCTCCGGCGCCGGTATTGGTTCTTCGAGAATGGAGCGGAGCTATATTAGGCGGGGGGCGATTTCGCTCATTGATAAGTGTATTACTGCGAAAACAGGGGTGTTGGGGTCGAGCCCGATACGCCAGGCGTGAAGGATGGGAGGAAACAATGAAAATCCTGATTTGACGGATTGCAACGAGACTCCGGTCCGGTCTGGTTGCCTCTTCGGTTCATAACGATAGAAAAAAAAGTATTCAATTATCGCTGGCTCTCTCTCTCTCTCTAAAAAAAAGAAAAAAAAAGAAAGAAACAGCGAATGGTGTGCGCTTTACGTGTCTGCCGGGGTACAACGGGCCGCTTAAGATTTATTTAAAGATCGGGAATGTGAAATATAATGCGCTCTTGACCCGCCAGTGTAAGCGGTCTCTCAGGTTTTGCAATAATATTTGTCCTGCAGAGAGGGAGCAGGTGGCCGTGTGAAACTCTACGGTCGCGAACGAAAAAAAAGGCTATAAATAGAATTGGAAAACGGTAAGAGTACGCCAGGAGTATCTTCACTCTTACCATGAGAAGCCTTGACGTCGCGAGATGAGGAGGCCAGCGATGCGAATGGCCATGGTAATGCGGCCGAACGCAGCGAGCGACCGACTCCTGCGGGGGCAACAGGTGACGTTTCCCCCGATTTCCGAGGCGAGCATCCCTCGGGCGGGAGGGGAAAGGGGGGGGGGGTCCTGCGTGGCTTAGCTTGGCTTGGCTCCCTCCCTCGTGCTCGACGCGGAAGGTAGGATGCGAGGAGGGGGGGGGGGGATAGCTCTCTTGGAAACGGCATCATCACGAGAGACATTGCGATTGTGGTCGTGGCAGTAATGACGCCTGTCAGAAGTGATGTGGCGAGACCCGAAGCCCCCGTGGTGGAGGGAGGGAGGGGGAGGAGGAGGAAGGGAGGGAAGGAGGGAGACGGACGGACGGACGGACGGACGGACGGACAGGAAGGCCCAGTGACCCCGGCCGCAGTGATGCTTCTTTTTCTGCAAGTTGCATATCTTCCGAATGCTCTCTGACGTCGGCCCGGCGGATCAAAGCGCCCACGCATTGTCTCGTGATGTGAGATAATCCCGATAAGAGGTCAGCTCCCCCCTCGATGCACTTAATGCTCGTAGTTAGCGGCTTAGATTTTCTCCTTTGTGAGTATCTCTTTTTATGAGGGTTTAGACGTCGTTGCAATGTTGCAGGTATTGTGGGCCAAGTTAGTTAAGATGGGGAGGCCGAGAGGTGATAAGGAAGCAAGAGCCCACGCTCGAGAGGGAGAGGAGGGAGGCATTGCAAAGCGTTATGCAGTGCAAGCGAACGACTGGAAGGACTAGTATGAATATCCGGCGGACTTTTATTTTCCTTCCCTTTGCAAGCAGAGAGAGAGAGACCAGCATTTTCCTTCCCTTTGCAAGCACAGAGAGAGACCAGCGACTGCCTGCCGATCCGTTTCGACGCGACGGCATGACCAGAGATAGATTCCTCTCGAGAGACGGAATCCCTTTTCCCCGGTCGCGTTGGTAGCGACGCGGCGTTTCGTCTCTCTTTCTCTCTTCTGGGGCGCCTTCTCTTCAATGGCAATTAGTAGCAATTAGTATCTTTTTCTCCATGGCTTGCGGTGGAATTTATGAAGCGTTCGGGGGGTAATTAGATTCCGCCCTTCGCCTGTGGTTAAGGGCGTTGAGAGAAGCTCATTATCTGGTGCACTTGTGTCATTTGATCTAATTTAACCCGCGAGTGTCTTGGCCTGCGAGAAATGCCCTGGAATTAACTCGCTTTTTGTCGTAATTATTTTTTCTCTGGTGTCGTTCAAATAGCCAGGATGAGTGGTCTTCGATGATAATGGTGAGCGCAGTAATGTTCAATAGATTACACACTAAGAGGGCTAGATTAAAGCGAGGCGCGAGGTGAAGGCACCCCGTTATCAATTATTTGCTCTTAATTTGGTTGTTTGATCGGATATCTATGTATGAGTGGGGGTAAAACACCGTGATCAGCTGCGCTCGCATCCACCCACTGGTAGGTCCTCGGCTGTCAGCTTGTGTACAGGGGAATACGCGCGTACAAACGCACGCAAGCAGGCACGCACGCACGCACGTACGCACGTACGTACGCACGTACGTACGCACTTGGTCACTCTCTCACTCTCTCACTCACTCACTCACTCACTCACTCACTCACTCACTCACTCACTCACTCACTCACTCACTCACTCACTCACTCACTCACTCACTCACTCTCTCTCTCTCTCTCTCTCTCTCTCTCTCTCTCTCTCTCTCTCTCTCTCTCTCTCTCTCTCTCTCTCTCTCTCTCTCTCTCTCTCTCACACACTCACTCTCACACTCTCACTCTCACTCTCACTCACTTTCTCTCACTCTTACACACATTCATTCACCCACCCTCTTTCAAGTAGACCTCCCAAGCAAATATACATCCCTAGAAGACCGACCAGCTTTTCTAAATCGCTTCGGGAATAAACTTTGACAACAAATAATTTGATCATCTCCGGGTGAGAGTGAAGTCATCGCACCTGCTAATGCGTTGGAGGGGCTAATTAAGACTGAGCCAGGGCCAATTAGCCCCAATAATCTTTGCAAATAATATACTCACCTCAGACCCGAACGATTGTGAGGATTGGGGGTGGGGGGTGGGGGTGGGGGAGGGGGGGTCGTCGCTATCGAGAGAAATCAATAGGGAGCTTTTCCTTATGATGAAGTGGTGTCATTCAGAGGAGGACTCCACTTGTGAGAAGGGAATGCTGGAAGGGAGTGAGTGAGTTAAGAAATCGCCTTTTGGGGAGAAATGGATGTGGGGATTCGTCTTCCTGCAGAGTCGGTACGCTCATTATGACCATATTTCAAGTTATTAAGTCCCTGCTAGACGTAATTCTTGCATGTTTCTTGTGAGGAGAGAGAGAGAGAGAGAGAGAGAGAGAGAGAGAGAGAGAGAGAGAGAGAGAGAGAGAGAGAGAGAGAGAGAGAGAGAGAGAGAGAGAGAGAATGAGAATTGGAATGAGAATGGGAATACGTGAACTAGAGAATGAGAATAAATGAATGAGGGAATGAGAATGAGATTAGGAGAGATTAAGAATCCCAGAAACGAATTTAAAAGAAATGATTAAGACCTCCCTGGCCCCTTTGTGATGATGGCCAAAGAATCCCTGTGGGAAACGTAGTGTGGGAGGGGGAGGGAGGGATGGGCGGGCGTGGAGGGCAGTGGAGGGTCAGCGGGGGGGGGGGGGGAGTGTTTATCCGTTTCCTGTCTTCAGGAGGTGTTCGCCGCGATCCTCTCTCTCTCTCTCTCTCTCTCTCTCTCTCTCTCTCTCTCTCTCTCTCGCCTGACACTTAGACCTTTTATTCGCGCAAGATCGCATGGGAAGGAATTAAATGGGATTGAGTCGGAATCGTCGGTCTCATTTGCATAAGATTCGCCCGCGGATTAGGTGGCTTAGGCGGCGATTTGCGTCGCTTATTCTTTTCTCTTCTTTTTTTTTTCATTTTTTTTTTTTTTTTTCATTCTTACTCTGGTCGTGCGTTTATGTTGTGTGTGTGTTGTTGTTACGGTTAATGGTTCGTTACATCATTATTTGCTCTTCGTCTCTTGATGGGGTCGGGTCGCTGGGGGTTGGAGGGGGGGGGTTATTAAGCCCGGGTGGGTGAGATTGGTTTATTAGTTAGTGGACTTCTTTGGCTTAATTATTTTTTTTTTTTTTTTATGTGATCGTTAATGTTATTTCTGTTTCGTTGTGCCATTGTGGGAATTGGTTTTGTTTTATTGTTTTGTAATTGTTTTATATTTATTTATTTATTTATTGTGTGTGTATTTTATGTATAGCATATGGAAATTGATGAATATTTCATTTGCGGTGTTCGTTCGAGACGAGGAAAAATATTCCCTCTATACCCGAGTTTATTATATTTTCACGAGAAGGGGTAAACAAATTCACCTCAGAACATAATATGTTTTGAAGCTACCATGATATTTTCCCTCATCCTGTCCTCGGAGGGATTATCATAGAGATTTAATTCAGATAGGATTACTGTCAGGTTCGCCCGCTCGCTCTCCCGTCGTCGCAAAGGATTGTGGGAAGTGCGCTTTGCTCGCCGGGTGGATTAACGATTCCAGTTAAATTTCCGGGAGGCTTCGGGATATTTTTACGAGTGCTATGGGTCTAGCCGAACTGAGGGAGCGATCGCACTAAACTCCGCGGGGATGTCTTATTTACACGGCCTTGCAAAGAACTCGGTTGCCGCGACTATGCCGGGAACGAGGGTCCGCGCTATGTCCATTTCTTCTTTTTTTTTACGCTCGGAGCCCCCTGTTTGGCGCCTTTTTGTACGTCCGTTCCCCCTTGTTTCTCCTTTTTATGGGGATGTTTCTACGGCCATCCCTATTTCCCTCACGACTGTTTTCTTCTTTTCTTCTCTGTTCATTAGGATGTCATTTTTTTTCTTCTTTTTTTTATGATCTGCACTTAAATAAAACCCCGGGATGTCGTCTGGCAGGAAGGAACGCGCGGTCAGCCGTCGATGGCTTGTAGGGGGAAACTCGTAAATTTTTACCGGCTATGAAAAAAAAAAAAATCCTTCTCTCTCGCCGTTGCTACACGACTCTTCTTAAACCCCGCGAGAAAGGACGTTACGTTAGCTTTACAAATTCGAATGCGAAATGAGAATTGGTTCCATTGGTTCCATTGGTTCCAATAGCCCGCGCGATTGATTTATGGAAATCGTCCGCCTTGTCGATTAGTCGTTTCCTGATTATTACGTGTCACTTGTTTCGTGTCAATAGTCCGTGCGTGGTGTCGTAAAATACAAGGCAATTTCGCTAATGCCTTCTACTTGTTGCTCGGTCTTTAGGGAGTGATTTATGCCCCCTGAACTTGGGTGTCATTTAGGAATCAGTTCTTGTAAGTATTAGCGTAATACCATAACTAGTTGTAACTGCAGTTTAAGCAAACGCAGATGAATAGTTTACATCATACGGTCATTTATTTTCTCCTCTGCACCGTCAACACGCCATTTCTCCATTTATTTATTCGACTGTAAGTGAATGAATGACGTCATATCTTTGGCCAGCGTGCAAATGCCGTAAATCTATCGTTTTCCTTCACTCCTTCACTTCTCACCTCCTCCTTAGATCTGTATAACACATCCCCCTCTCTGATCTTTCCCCCACCCTTTCCTCCCCTTCTTATGTCCCCCCCACCCCCTCCCTCCCCTTCTTATGTCCCCCACCCCCTTCCTCCCCCTCTTGTCTCCCCCACCCGCTTCCTACCCCCCCACCCTCCCCCAACTCCTTCCTACACCTCACCCACCCCCACCTCCTTCCTACCCCCCACACCTCATAATTTCTGCCTTAAGACGTTCCTCCTCCCAACGCCTTGCGATTTTTTTTCCCTCGTTTCTAAATTCTTGACGAGTGAGTGAGTGAGTGAGTAAGCGAACTGTGACGTCGCGCGAGTGGTTGCAAAAGCGAGTTGACGAGTCGCGGCTGAAAGAGAGAGAGAAAGAGAGAGAGAGAGAGAGAGAGAGAGAGAGAGAGAGAGAGAGAGAGAGAGAGAGAGAGAGAGAGAGAGAGAGAGAGAGAGAGAGAGAGAAAGAGAGTAAGAGAGTAAGAGAGAGTGGGAGGCGCGCTGGCTTAAGGTAGACAGACTCCTCAGCGGTTGTGGGCGTAATCTGTAAGCAAGAAAGCAAGTCGGGTTTCGAATCGGACACGCCCCTCGCGATGAATGCGTTTCTTCAGGTTTTATACGTAATCCACGATACCCTTATCTGAGCAACAGCAAAGTGGACAAGCCCGCTGACGGGTTTCTAATTTATCCTCTCGTTTTCTCTCGGGATTTTTCCTTCTCTCGTGTTCTTCGTCTCGCCGTCTCGTATCTGTTTTTGTATTTATATATGTATTTTTGAAAATCCTTTTTTTTTTTTTTTTTTTTTTTTTTTTTTTTTTTTTTTTTTTTTTTTTTGTTAGGCCAGGTAGGTTTGCGATCCTGCGAGGCGGGTTATCCTTGCTAATGGATTGGCGGCGGTATTTTTGTCTTTTGGATTTCGATAATTGTTTTGTACATATTTGCCGTTTTCTTTTTTTTTCGTTTTTTTTTGTTGTTTTTGTTTTTCTATTTTCTTTTCTTTTGTTTCGTTTTATTTTTTTCTCTTATGTCGTGTGTTGTTTTTTCTTTTTTCTTTTGTTTACTTTTTTCTCTTTCGTTTTTCTTTTTTCTCTCTCATCTTTCTCTTTTTCTTCCTCTTTTTCTTCTTTTTTTCTTTGTCTTTTTCTTCTTTTTTCTTCTCCTTTTTTCCTTTTACTTCGTTTTGTGCATTGCGTGGGAATATCTGATGCAGCCTTTGACTTGTAGGCTTTTTTTTTCCTCTTCTTTTTTTCTCCTTCTCTTAGGGGTGTTTACGCGCGCCTTGCATTAATTTCGTATAAACTATTGTTGTTGACGTGTTTGCTGATTACGGTGCTCACTTTATCATTTTTCCCTTTGCACGTTGATAATGTACGATTTCCTCGACAGCGTCTGCCCGGCGCCTGTTGTCGTCCCGGGCGTGGGCGCTGCCGTAGGTGGATCAAACTCACCCAACTCTAAATTAGCCGAACTTAGAACTTGGGTCATGGGCGGGGACGGACGGGCGGGCGGGCGGGCGGGAGGGGACGGGAGGGGGGGGGGGGGGGGGGGGGGGGGGGGGGGGGGGGGGGGGGGGGGGGGGGGGGGGGGGGGGGGGGGGGGCGCCCCCCCCCCCCGCTTGATATATATCCTGGGAAGCGAAGTGTGGGTCTAAGTCCGCGATTTAGGGGTTTTGATGGAAATATGTATTGAGATTAACGCGAGTTCCCGGGCGAGAATGGGGCATTTCGCTGAGTTCTTGGGGAGGGGGGAGAGGGGGAGGAGGAAGAAGAAGTAGAGGAGGAGGAGGAGTAGGGGAGGAGGAAGAAGTAGGGGAGGAGGAAGAAGTAGAGGAGGAGGAAGAAGTAGAGGAGGAGGAGGAAGTAGAGGAGGAAGAAGAGGAGGAGGAGTAGAGGATGAAGAAGGAGTAGAGGATGAAGAAGGAGTAGAGGATGAAGAAGGAGTAGAAGAGTAAGAACAAGTAGAAGAGTAAGAACAAGTAGAGGAGGAAGAACAAGTAAAGAAGAAGAAGAAGAAGAAGAAGAAGGATAAGGACAAGGACAAGGACGGGGGTGACGGGAGTGAATGCAGTGAAGGAGAAGAACATGCAGATCCCTCATGACTTTAATGAGGTTTTCTTTGTTCCGAAGGTTGTTATTATTTACATACTGGCAAGTAAGGGGGGGGGGAGGAGGAGGATATAGTAGGCGCAGGCACGGTCTTTTCTTTCTTTCTTTCTTTCTTTCTCTTTTTCTTCGTTCGTTTCTTGTTCCTCCCGACGAAGGGAGAGACGCGACACGACGCGACACCGCCAGTCCTTCCCGTTAACGACTCCATCTCGCGACGGATGCGTCTGCGTCCCCGTGATGGATTGCCGCGTGTGTGTGTGTGTCTGTGTGTGTGTGGCTTTTATTAAGATTTACAAAGGTTCCCCCTTTTGTTAGAACTGAAAGTGATATACTACTCCACTCCCTTTTGGATGCAGATATATCATTAAGAGAAATGCGTGCGTTTGTCTCCCTTTTATGTATCCTTAAGAATAAACAATTACCCTTCCTTTCGGTTCTTGTGCGACTTCCCTTTACTCTCTTTCTTTCTTTATTTCTTTCTCTCTCTTTCTCTTTCTTTCTCTTTCTCTTTCTTTCTCTCTCTTTCTCTTTCTTTCTCTCTCTCTATTTCTATTTCTCTCTTTCTCTTTCTCTTTCTCTTTCTCTTTCTCTCTCTCTCTCTCTCTCTCTCTCTCTCTCTCTCTCTCTCTCTCTCTCTCTCCCTCCCTCTCTCTCTCTCTCTCTCTCTCTCTCTCTCTCTCTCTCTCTCTCTCTCTCTCTCTCTCTCTCTCTCTCTCTTTCTCTTTCTCTTTCTCTTTCTCTTTCTCTTTCTCTCTCTCTCTCTCTCTCTCTCTCTCTCTCTCTCTCTCTCTCTCTCTCTCTCTCTCTCTCTCTCTCTCTCTCTCTCTCTCTCTCTTTCTCTCTCTCTTTCTCTTTCTCTTTCTCTTTCTCTTTCTCTTTCTCTTTCTCTTTCTCTCTCTCTCTCTCTCTCTCTCTCTCTCTCTCTCTCTCTCTCTCTCTCTCTCTCTCTCTCTCTCTCTCTCTCTCTCTCTCTCTCTCTCTCTCACTCGCTGACTTCCGTAAGCGTCCCTCCTTCCCTTTCTCTTTCTTATTGCGTCATTTGCTGTCTCTCTCTCTCTATCCTTTGTTCCTTGTCTGCCTTCCCGGTCTGCTATCTTATCTTCCTTCCTTCCACCTTTTTTTACTTTTTTTCTATTTTTCGGTAGGGGGAATTAATCCCGTTCTCTTTCTGATTCTCTTTCTTTCCTTCTTTCTCCGTCTGCCTGTGTCTCTTTCTTTCTCTTTCCTTTTATTTTCCCTTTCTCCCTCTTTCCCTCCTCTTCCCTCCCTCCCTCCCTCCTATATCCCTTCCCCTCCGTGTCTACCTTCTTCTATCCTTCCTTTCGCCTTCACCTTTCTTTCCCTCACGCTTGCCACTCTACATCTCGCCGTCGCCCCCGTCCCCCGCCCACCGATCTTTACCCACCTACTAACCCACCCACCCTCCTCTACCCACCTCCTACCCACCTCTACCCACCCACCTCCTGCCCACCCACCTCCTACTAACCCACCCACCCACCACCTACCCACCCACTCCCGCCACACACGCCGAAATGTCGAAGGTTTATGAATGGGTCCCGACAAGGCATCTTAATTCTATAAATGATTATTGGCCAGCGAGGTACAATGAGGCTGGGCTTTAAGCAGGTACGACCGCCATGTTCCCGTACGTGTTTATGTTAATGGGCTGATGAGCGGCCCTGTGTGTGCAGACCCTCGCCCCGGCCTGCCCGCTCTGTCCACTCTGCCCACTCTTATTAACCGACTCTGCCCACTCTGCCCACTCTTATTAACCGACTCTGCCTGCCTGCCGCTTGCGCTCGTCGACTCTCCTGCACGTCCTGCAAGCACGGCCTGCCTGCGCCTTGCTCCTTTTTCTCTGCTAGGCTCGGCGTCTTGTGCTTTGGCCTGCTTGGAAGGGGGTGTCCTGCGGCTTCTTTGCCTGGCGGAGGGAGGGAGGGAGGGAAGGCGGGTCTTAGATGGGGACAGATGGGGGAAAAAGGTAGATGGATAGATAGATAAGAGATAGGTAGATAGATTGATGGATAGATAAAAGATAGATGGATATTTAGATTGATAGGTGGATAAAAGATAGATGGATATATAGATAGATAAAATATAGATAGATAAAAGATAGATGAATATATAGACAGATAGACAGATATATAGGTAGACAGACAGAGTCAGATAGGGTGCTTGATACGAAGCACAAGAGGACAAAAAAATAATGAGAGAATGAGAGACACACCAGAAAGAAGCACATCCCCGGTATAATGAGTCTCACGCGAAGGTCCAGAATGATGATGAAGATAATGTTGTTACGGGATATAATGTGAGTGGCATTAACGGCTGACGACCACCATCCCGGAAACGATGCCGCTGGACGTTAAAACACCGCGCTTTTGAGTTATTATGTGCAGGAAGGCATTATGATTTTAGGATGGAAAAAGGCATGCGGGTTTTCTGCCATACCAGCATTTACTGATGTTTAGGAGGGGTGAGGGGTGGGGGTGGGGGTTGGGGGTGGGGGTGAGTGAGGTTAGAGAGGGTTGAGGGGGAGAGGTTTGGGAATGGCGAGTTGTATGCAGGATTGGTTTATTATTTGTAGGAAGGTGATGTGCTTGTGCGCTCTTTTTTTTCTTCTTTTTTCTGTCTCTCTCTCACTCTCTCTCTTTCTTTCTCTCTCTCTAGCTCTCTCTCTCTTTCACCTCCTCTCTCTCTCTCTCTCTCTCTCTCTCTCTCTCTCTCTCTCTCTCTCTCTCTCTCGCTCTCTCTCTCTCTCTCTCTCTCTCTGCTCGCTCTCTCTCTCTCTCTCTCATTCTCTCTCACTCGCTCTTCTTTTTCTCTCTCTCGCTCTCGTTCTCTCTTTCTCGCTCGCTCTCTCTCTCTTGCTTTCTCTCTCCCCACTGTCTCTCACTCCCTCTCTCTCTTTCTGTCTCTCTCTGTCTCTGTCTCTGTCTGTCTCTCTCTCTCTCTCTCCATCTCTCTCTCTCTCTCTCTCTCTCTCTCTCTCTCTCTCTCTCTCTCTCTAGATATATATCTCTCTCTGGTGTGGACTCAGGGCTCGGGTGCTGCTGTTATCTGCCCCGGCGAGGTGGGCGACGGGAATGTACGGCGGGAAGATAGCGGGATAACATTCTCGGGTTCTGGGGCGAGGGGGGGAGGGAGGGGAGTGGAGGGGGAGGGGAGGAGAGGCGTAGCAAGGCGCCAGGTGCACTGGTGGATGGATGCTGGATGCTAGGTTTATTATTGTTATTATTTTTAATATTTTTATTATCATTATTACTATTATTGTTATTATTTTTTATTATTGTTATTTGATAGTTATCATTATTTTATTATTACTATCATCATCATCATCATCATCATCATTACATGATAATTATTGTTGTTCTTGCCATTGTTATCATCATCATCATCATCATCATCATCATCATCATCATCATTATCACCATAATAATCATCATCATCAACGGTCTTTATGAATATACGGTGACTATTTTATAAAGGTATTCTCTGGAAAGCAAATATGATCTTGAAGAAGACTTCATATGCTTTAATATAAAGGTGACTGTTGCCGTGTGCATCATGGTCGCAACATGTGTTTGCATGCACCGGGTCGTGTCACCTGCATGCATCATCTGGGGACTCGAGCCCCAGTCCTCATGCCCCAGTCCGCCTGCCCCAGTCCTCATGCCCCAGTCCTCATGCCCCAGTCCTCATGCCCCAGTCCGCCTGCCCCTGCCCGGTCCGAGGCGAGCCCCCGGTGCGCGCGACTCGCTGTCAGCGGCCGTGCACGAAGAAGCCGTGTCGCGCTCTGTACCTGTCTGTTGCCCCGAGCCGCTTTAGGAGATACGGGGAAACTCCTGCCGGGGACTCTCTCTCTCTCTCTCTCTCTCTCTCTCTCTCTCTCTCTCTCTCTCTCTCTCTCTCTCTCTCTCTCTCTCTCTCTCTCTCTCTCTCTCTCTCTCTCTCTCTCTCTCTCTCTCTTTCTCTCTCGAAGAACAAGAAGAAGAAGAATGAGAATGAAGGAAACCCAAGAGGAACTCGGGAGAGGGAGGGGGGGAAGGAGCAGGAACTTAAGTTGCAGGGGGTGGAGGTGGGAAGGTGGAATGGAGAGGGGGAAAGGGGAAGGGAAAGTGGGCGGGGGACTGTTTGAGCGGCGGGGTTTGTTGCTGGCTTTTATGGGCGACGGCTTGTAGGGTTTTGTGTGGATTTCGTGTGTTTCTGCTTGTTCGTTTGTTGGGTCCCTCGTCGAGACGGCGGAGGGTGACATATCCTGACTGTTTAATGTTCTAGTGAAAGTTCCTTTTTGTTTTATGTCCAGGATCTCTTGCGTTGCGGCAATGTTTTTAAAACCTATACGGCTTAAGCCAGCGCCAGGACTTTTTTTTGTGTGTGTGTGTGCGTCTCGGAAAATATACATCGTAACCTGAGCCGTGGCAGATTCTTTTGCCAGCGATGAACGGGCAGAATGTATCGGGAGATAGCGAGAGTCTCGTTTTAAATTCATATATTTGTAACTATGATATTATAATTCGGAAGACTGGTCGTGTTTACCGGGAGGTCGTTCATCATGTAATGTGGACAGCCGTCGACGACCGACCATCCACGGATTGGCATGGAATATGAAGGCAAACAAAAGCGAATCAAACAAACAGGTGTTAATGCACACGATCTATTGTGTGCTTTATCCGAACACGACCACAACTTCCGGCCGGATGCTGGGTGAGAGTTCGAGACGCGAGTGTGTGACGAGAAGTTCTTCCTCCTCCTGCGTGATGGGAAGACATGAGGTACAACTTCATGCCGGGAGGAAGTTGCGGATGGATGGAGGGGAAAGTTATTGTGGTTGCTCGCTCGGATTGGCGATGCTAAATCTCGTAACCATCGGGGGTTGATTGGTCTATCATTGCACGGAAGAAATAGAATGTTTCAACGTGCCTCGACGATGATGAGCGCAGCGATAGACGGATTTTTTCTTTAACGTGAACTTGGACGAAGCTTTCCTGCTGCTACTGTGATGTGTTGCAGTGGGTCGGGGCTGCGTAAGTACATTAAAATGGGGGCGGTAACTGCTAAGAAATTGAAATGGAAGAGCGCGGCACGAGATGAGATGCTTTGGGGGTACGTACATGTAATTGGGTTAAGAGCGTAAGCGACAAAAGGTTTGGGAACTTATTGCACGTATTCAGAAGCTGAGATGCCACTATTGTTCTTGCTAATGGGGGTGTTGTGCCAACCCATTCATCACGGAAATGGACGCGGTATTTTATTTCGAGAGGGTACTAATATTTGACTTCCATTAGAAGATCGTTTTAGTTAGTGGCGATGTCCCCGGTTTTGCGTGTATGGTTTTATGCCATCTTTATGGCCGCCATTCGGGTACAGAATCTCGGTAGAAGTCATAAAGCATGAATAAGCATGGGTTGTCGCCGCGGAATGGTAGCCATGTTGCTATTAATGAGGTCTCGTTATCCTCTGCCTCGTGCGGTCGTTGCACCACTAATTACTCTTCGATATTGTCATTGTGTCGGCGTAATGGCCGGCTTTGGCATGGAAGGGGGCAGGGAAATAATAACCTCGGCCATTTGCGCTGCTATGACTTGGCACGTATGATGATCAGGGTCGCCTTCTGCCCCGCGCGTACTGCTTGGACCTCGGGATGGGGGGCGAGGCCCTTGTGTTAACTCGCTGCGAGGGGGAGCCGAGGCGGAGAATAAGGAGATCACCAAGTCCAGCTCTTATATTTCCCTCGGGACGCCTGCCGACTGTAATAGTTGAATTATGTCGAGAGCGATAATTAATTTCGACGCGGGATCGCTCCGATAGTCGCCCCTAACGCGTTGGTCGCGAAGGGCGGGAATCCCGTCCTGTGGCGTCGGGAACAGACTTCAAGGAAATTTCTGGTCGGCGGAGGGATCCTGCGGGACGCTGCGTGAATGATCCCCGTCAGGAGATTGGCAGGTGAATGGCTGGGGTACCCCGGTAACCGGACGCACCGAGGAGCATTTTTGCCGGCCCGACTTTTGGGTATAAATGGAGTCAGAATACCCCTTTTTTTCTACCATCGATACTTTTTTTTCGAGAATCTTAACGTCTTTGTGGAAGAAGAGACTTCAAGGGGCTTTTGTCTGGCAACAGCTCTTGCATTTCGACGGTACAAATGTTCCTCTCGCTGCCTTACGTCTCGCCCTGGACTTTTCGTCGTGAGTCCCTCTGCCATAAGAATGAATTATCCCCGGCCGGACTCTCACTTTGTGCGAGTCCGGCCTTTTTCTGCCTGACCGTTTCTCCATTAAGTTGTTGTGCCTCGCCCTCCTCTCCTTCCGACGACTGAGGCTGAGGGCTAGGTAGGTGGGGCTGAGGGGACGGGGGAAGGGAGGGGAACAGAGAGAGAGAGAGAGGAAAGGAATGGGGGGAATGGAGGGGAACAGAGAGAGAGAGGGGAAGGGAAGGAAGGGGAACAGAGAGAGAGGAAGGGAAGAGAGAGGAAGGGAGATGGGAAGGGAGGGGAGGAGAGAGAGGGGGAATAGGGAGGGAGGGGGGAGGGAGGGATTGAAAAGAGGAGGATGGGGGTGAAGCTAGGTGGGAGAAGAGGATGCGTCAGTCAAGGATGTCGGAGAAAGCATCGCGGTCATTATAACTTTCTGCTTCACGTTAATAACTGCAATTATGATATTTAGCAGCGGTTGTTTTTTTTGCGGGTGAGGGGAAGGGGGGGAGGGGGGAAGGGGGGAACAGTTTTAAGCACCTTCATTGCCTTTAACCTTAGAGATAATGCATGAGTAATATAGGGATGCCTTGGGTGAGTTTTCCGCTCTAATAGCGTGGGCTTGGGCGTGGGTCTCTCTCGACCACAGATTTCACGTCGGTTCCTCCTTACGGCAGTGGCCTTCGCCCTGTTATTTCTCCGTTGCCTTCTTTTAGTTGTTTACACACAAACTGTTAATAGAAAATAGTGTTTACCATAAGCTAGGAGCCCGCCGAAAGGGGGAGGACTGTGGGAGGGGGTGTGGGGGCGAGTGAGGTGGAGGTATGTCTCAGGATCAAGTGGGTCAGCTGACTTCCACGAATGACAAAGGAGAGGTTTCCGTGGCACGGCTCGGCCGGCTCGCTCTAATAACTGATTGGTATCGGAACCTCTGCCCTGCAAGCGGGGGGAGGGGGGGGAGGGGGACTTCGCTGAAGCCACGACGGGGGGAGGGTTGAGCGTGTTTACCCCCTTTTTCTCGTTATTCCTTCTCCGTCTCCTTCTCCTCCTCCTTCTCCTCCCTCTGCCCTCCTTCCTTCTCCGTCTCCTCCTCCTCCTCTTCTCCCATGCTTCCTCCTCCTCCCTCTGCCCTCCTTCCTTCTCCGTCTCCTCCTCCTCCTCCTCCTCCCTCTGCCCTCCTTCCTTCTCCGTCTCCTCCTCCTCCTCCTCCTCCCTCTGCCCTCCTTCCTTCTCCGTCTCCTCCTCCTCCTCCT
The DNA here is from genome assembly GCA_017312705.2 of Penaeus japonicus. Lineage (NCBI taxonomy): Eukaryota > Metazoa > Arthropoda > Malacostraca > Decapoda > Penaeidae > Penaeus > Penaeus japonicus. The sequence goes on along the minus strand of BOPN01003678.1, from coordinate 114,629 downwards.
CCCCCTCCTCCTCCTCGCTGCATTACGTCGGCGATGCTGATGGATCGCACTGGCGCCAGGAATGCTGACTTTTTGTGTCTCATATAGAAAGTTACAGAAGTCTGAACCTCCATCATGGGCGCCCGGGTGCCAGCTGAAGGCCTGACTGATGACAGCTGGTGTTTCGGGCCCCGACAGCTGAAAGGGCGGTCATAATCTGCTTGCTGAAGCCTGGGCAACACGGGAGCTGTAGTATGCACTGTAGGCACTAAAGTCCTTGCAACGCTTTGAAGTTCGGGGAGTCATTAGTCTTGCAATAAAAGCGCCGAGTGAAGTCTAAGGCCAGATTCTGTCCCCGGGCGCTACGGAGACAGCTGGAGCCCGCGCCCGCCACAGTCTGGTCATGGAAGTCTGACCAGGGCTGTTGGTCATGGGAGACCGGCTCATGGAAAGAAAGGAGAGCCTGGCTTACTTCCAACAATGCAGGGAAGTGGAGGGCTCATGCAGGGACCGATGATGATGGCCTGGGGAGGGGGTCGCTGGATTGCTCTCTCTCTTTCTCTCTCTCTCTCTCTCTCTCTCTCTCTCTCTCTCTCTCTCTCTCTCCCTCTCTGCCCCGGGGTTTAAAAGAGCGTCAGGACATGATTAACGTCGTCACGCGTTCCCTCAACGGCCGAGGAGTTCCCCTTCTGTTAATTCCATCGGCCGGGACAAACGAGCAGGCCACCCCCCGTTAACTGTTGAAATAACAGACCCCCCTCCCCCTCCCCCCCCTTTCCCCCTTCGTGTTTGAACAACCACGTCATCTTATCGCCGGTTGGATTGGCTTTTAATGTCACCCTGTAACCCTCGCGTGACCCGTTTTTCTAATTAGCTTTGACTCGTGAACGATGCCGTCCGGGGTAGACTAGGGGACGCGGTGGCGGGTTCATGACTGGCGTCGAGCTGCGTCGGCCGCCCGGAATCACTCGCGAGGTGGGCGCGTGAGTGTCTTGGCCTTGTTAACGGGGGCGCTGCCGTTCTCTCTCTCTCTCTCTCTCTGTCTCTCTCTCTCTCTCTCTCTCTCTCTCTCTCTCTCTCTCTCTCTCTCTCTCTCTCTCTCTCTCTCTCTCTCTCTCTCTCTCTCTCTCCCTCTCTCTCTCTCTCTCTCTCTCTCTCTCTCTCTCTCTCTCTCTCTCTCTCTCTCTCTCTCTCTCTCTCTCTCTCTCTCTCCCTCTCTCTCTCTCTCTCTCTCTCTCTCTCTCTCTCTCTCTCTCTCTCTCTCTCTCTCTCTCTCTCTCTCTCTCTCTCCCTCCCTCTCCCTCCTCCCCCCCCTCCCCCTCCCTCCCTCCCTCTCTCTTTCTCTGTGGCTGCGTGTAACCGTTTCATATTCCCTCTGATATTTCTTTTACAGTGAGAGACACTGGGCGTCCTCTCTGAAATCGTCCATATATTACTTTATCCGAGTTGTCGTCTCCGTTTTGCGATGATTTTTCCCTCTTCGCGTCTTTCCACCTTTTTTTTTTTTGTGTGTGTGTGTCTTTTGTGTTGGTTTCGCTTTAGTCTAGAGTCTGTTTGAAGTCTTGCTCGTCTTCTTTAAAGAAAGTCCTCGCCGAGTACTTCATTAAGCTTCGGTATCATGAAGGAGAGGAAGTCAGTACCGATATGAAGACTGCCTGCTACACATAGGACCATGAACCATATTTACATAGCTTGTTGATGCGTTTAGGAATGGTTTGTGTGAAAGAGTTTAGTTTCTGGGGAATCTATTATGTTCGTCTATTATTTAGTTTAGTTTAGTCTATTATTTATTTTAGTTTAGTCCATTATGTTCGTCTATTATTTGGTTTAGTTTAGTCTATTATTCAGTTTAGTTTAGTCTATTATGTTAGTCTATTATTTAGTTTAGTTTAGTCTATTATTTAGTTTAGTTTAGTCTATTATTTAGTTTAGTTTAGTCCATTATGTTCGTCTATTATTTAGTTTAGTTCAATCTATTATTTAGTTTAGTTTAGTCTATTATGTTCGTCTATTATTTAGTTTAATTTAGTCTATTATGTTCGTCTATTATTTAGTTTAATTTATTCTATTATGTTCGTCTATTATTTAGTTTAATTTATTCTATTATGTTAGTCTATTATTTAGTTTAGTTTAGTCTATTATGTTCGTCTATTGATTATAGTAAGCGAGGCGCCCCCGAATGTGCGTCGAGGTGAATCCGAATCGAGAGAAAATGCATCATGACTCTCCCGACGTCTCATTAACAGGAGAGATCGTTCCTCTCAAGTTCATGCACGAATTGACATTTGGACGGGTGAGCAAAATAGATTTTCCGCGGAGCTTCACACTATTGTTTTTAGAGAGTCTCTTCGCTCCCTCCGTCCCTTCACTTCAGGCCACGCTACTCGTCGCATCTCTCTCTCCCTTTCCTCTGGCTCTCATGGCCCCCTCGCCCTTCGCCCTTCACCTTTCCCTGCACCCTTCTTCTTCCCACCATTCCTGCTAGTGCCTTGCATGCGCGCCGCACACTCTCACAGCGGGAATCCAGCGCCAAGACCTTCCTCCTGCAGCTTTTATTCCTTGCCACCCTGCGCCGCCTTCGCCAGGACCTGACGCCGCGCGCCCTCTTCTTCAACACCAGGTGCGCACAGCCGCCCTGCAGGACCGCCGGCAGCCCTCGCCGCCTCCTCAGTCCTTCGGAGGGCACCCAAACCAATGCGGCGTGTAGTTACCATCTGCGACGTGCCGGACATTGCGCGCCCCCCGGTTGTTGCTAGCCTTGCATCTCAGACCATCAATTGCACAGGTGTAAAAAAAGTGTTAATTCCCAGCCTGTCAATTCGCTGCCACTCTCCCCCGCGCGGGCATCAATCGCGGCGTTAAGTATACGGGCCGGACCTCGTTAATCCAGCTGTGGGATTATTACAGAGGCGCCGCCAGCGAATGGGGATGCTGCGGTAGGCGTCGGTCGTCTTCATGGGGGAATGGGGAGGCGTTTATGGTCTCCGGTGCGCAATGGGACGGCCGGCCGAGAGCGCATCAAGCTGGTTGATGGCGGCGTCGAGGTAATGGCTTATTGGCGGCGAGATGAGATTCATAGGGCGCTGTTGCCGGTGTCTTGTAGTGCCGCCCGATTGCTGTTACGTCGTCCGTCAGCCGAGGCGGTGGGAGATCGCTGATCGATGACGCTCCTCGGCCACCGGAAAGATCGCCCTCCGGCGGAGCTACAAGACTCGTTAGTGATGCCTGGCGTGCATCCGGCAGGATTCTGCAACACTTCTGCTATCAGCCTCTCCCATAACCCCCCCCCCCCTCCTCTCCCCTTCCTCTCTCCTCTCTCCCCTCTCTCCTCTCTCTCCTCTCTCCTCTCCTCACCTGTCTCGTAGGCGGCACCTTTAATTCAGCGTCGCCAGTGATTGCCGGGCCAGGTAAGTCAGGTTGTCATGGCGTGTCCGGGAGGGCGGGAGAGCGAGACAGAGAGAGAGAGAGAGGATAGAGAGATCTTCGAATCTCCCTGCAAGCAGATTATTGCAGGGATCCGCGTGCAAGAAACCGAGCGATTAGGATTAGCGCTAAGCCGATGATTGACTGCATTGCAATGGTACTTTCATCACCTGGTCGTTGTTACTATGACCAGCTTGTTTACACATCCTGTTAAGCAGTTTATCTTCGAATATCTCGAGAACACGCGAGACTAAGAGGCGTTGGGGGAGCTCAAGTGGCCTGTGCTCTGGCACCTCCTGCGCTTAGCCGTATTACAGTGCATCTCTGTTAGCTAGCGGGCGCGCGGACGTCTGTCTGACCCCTCCGCCCGCCGCCCGCCGCCCACCGCCACCTCGCTGGGAAGTTGACACGGTGCTATAATTAGTCATCATGCGTTTCACACTCGCGGTTTATTTTGTGTTTACTACCGCTCTCTCGGATGCGGTAATCAGCTGTGATGAAGATTAGGCTTTGCGTGACCCCCCTCCTCCTCCTCCCTCCCTTTCATAATCAATCAGGGCAGGATTTATCTCTTGCTTTGGCGATTATTTGATAAATAGATTTTTTTACCTTTGCCCTTTGCGATAGAAAACTTCCTTGGGCCGACGAAGTTCTCAAGCGCGGCGATCAAAGAGGATTCGGATAACCCCGGCGCGACATAATGATTACGAATGTTGCCCGAAGTTGCAGCCATTTGCGTAACTTCGCGAAACGACCCGGGCTTGTTGTTCCCTAGCAATTATTATTATTTGCAGGCGCGCGGAATGTTAATTTTGTGTCTAATGGGTTTCTTAACATCTTCCTCGGTAGCAGGTCCTGTGGGCGGCGAAAGGTGTGGGTATGTGGGGGTTTGGGTAGGGAGGAGGGGGGGCTCCCTCTCGACTTGTTTGCTGAACGGAAACGATTAGGCGTGATTGCGATTGTGATTGTGATTGTGTTTCCCCAATTACGGTCGCCTTGGGATTTCGCGTTTTTGCGTCGGCGTCGAGTATAATATGTCAGGGTTGCGATGGCACTCTGCTCGGTGTCGCGGCTTTGCGTTCCGTTCCGCCTTTGTTGACCTCGTGTTGTCTGTGCGGGAATTAAGACTGATCTCGAGGTAAGCTCTTTCTCTCTCTCTCTCTCTCTCTTTCTTTCTATTTCTATTTCTCTCTCTCTCTCTCTCTCTCTCTCTCTCTCTCTCTCTCTCTCTCTCTCTCTCCCTCCCTCCCTCCCTCTCTCCCTCTCCCCCTCTCTCCCT
>BOPN01003678.1:12448-104948 GCA_017312705.2 Penaeus japonicus | reverse complement strand
CCCTACACCCACACCCCTACCCCCACACCCTCACCCCCCCACTCACCCCCCCTACTCACCTCATTATTTCCGCATCAGACCATATCTCATGCACGAATGTAATTAATTCCGGGATTGTGTTTACAGCTTCCTCGGCATATGATTGCCACCTTGCGTCGGTTTAATAAATTTGATTCTCCATTTGGGGCGACCTGCAAATTTCACACTTGCGGAGGCTGTTGGGATTGGCGTGGCGGTTGGGGCGCCCCCACTTGGTGTTGGTTTATGGACTTGGCGGTGTTTTGTGGGTTGGAAGATGAAAGTCCTTGTGTATGTGTGTTTGGGTGTATATTTAGATTATATATATATATATATATATATATATATATATATATATATATATATATATATATATATATATATATATATATATGTATATTAATACACACACACACACACACACACACACACACACACACACACACACACACACACACACACACACACACACACACACACACACACACACACAAATATATATATATATATATATATATATATATATATATATATGTATATATATATATATATGTATATATATATATATATATATATATATATATATATATATATAATATTTACACATTTATATATATTCATATATAGATATGTTGTAATTCAACTTTCTTAATCCGAACGCGTTGCCTTCTGCAATTAATCACCATTGTAATATCCGGAGAGCAAATTCCCAATATCCGCACTCAGAAGAAACACCTCCGTATTAGCATTGGACACGTGTCTCCCCCCCCCCTCCCCCCCCCCCTCGAGTGTTCGGCGACCTCGGTCTTCCGTCGCGTCATCGTGGCCGTTTTATCTGTGATGCATCGCTCTCTCTCTCTCTCTCTCTCTCGCCATTTTTTTTTCTTGTTCATTTTTTATTGTCCTTGTCCGATATGACATCCTTTGTTTGTTCTTCCTGGCGGATTCGATTTGTGAGGAGCGATGCAGGGCGGCGGGCGTCGGTCGCGCTGCCCCCGTTCGCTTGCCCGCCCGCTCGCCCGCTCACAGGGCTCTCGCCGAGTGTCCGGGGCTTCCGCGAGCGCTCGGGGCCTTTGTCTCTCGTGCTACGCGGCGGAGAGGGACCTCCTTCTCCTCTTCGTCTCCTTTCTTCTTCTTCTTCTTCTTCTCCTCCTCCTTCTCCTTCTTCTCCTTCTCCTTCATCTTCTCCTCCTCCTCCTCCTCCTCCTCCTCCGCCGTCTCCTCATGAGAGGTTCTGTGAGGTCGGATCGCGCTCGTCCATTTTTCGTGGTATGTTTTTCCCTGGGGTTGGAGGAGGAGGGGGGAGGGGAAGGGGGTACAGAGGGGGGGAGGGAGGGGGGACTGGAGTGTATTCCCCAATTCATCACTTCGGTCTTACTACATTTCCCTTTTTTTTTTTTTTTTTGAAAATCACGAGTTTCCCATGCGCGACCCAGCGACCTCGGCAATTTATAATGGGAGTCTTGTCATTATCAAACTAGTAGAGCCACTTCAAGGTTGTGTTGTCTCGCTGTCTCCGTCCACCATCGCCATTCAACCACTTTCTATCCATTCAACCACTCAACCACGTGGCCTGACTCTTCACACACTGAATTACCTGCTTGTTGGAAATCAGTGATATATTAACACGCCGACATTTCCTTGAAGTTGGAGACACGTGGAAATGTTCATCCTCTTGAAGTGCGTGCTGCAGACAGGGTCATCAGAAGGCGGTGTAAAGGAGGGAAGAGGGAGAGGGAAGGGAAAGGGAAAGGGGAGGGAAGACAAGGAGAAGGGAAGGGAAGGGAAAGGGGAGGGAAGACAAGACAATGGGAATTGAAAAGAAAGGGAAGGGAAGATAAGGAGAAGGGAAAGGGGATGGAAGACAAGAAAAAGGGGAGGGAGAGGAAAGAAAAGGGGAGGGAAGACAAGAAAAAGGAAAGGGAAAGGAAAGGAAAGGGGAGGTAAGACAAGGAGAAGGGAAGGGAAAGGAAAGGGGAGGGAAGAATAGAAAAAGGGAAAGGAAGAGAAAAAGGAGGGAAGATAAGAAACAGGAAAAGGGAAAGGTAAGGGAAGACAAGACAAGGAGAAGGGAAGACAAGGGGGAGGGAATACAGGGGAAGAAAAAGGGGTGCTCCCGAACCCGACGCTGCAACTCGGAGTGGCCGGCCGAGTAAGTTGTGATTTTTGTCCCCTTTACCAAATGTAATCTTGGGTATGATTACACCTTCGGCCGGAATTGCCTTGTTTTTTTTTCTTCTTCTTCTTCTTCCCCTGCCGGGTAATCGTCAGGTAATGCAAGTGTAATTTGTATACAGGATGGCATAATGCAACCTTGCCGGATCATATGGTTACCGGGGCGGCCAAGCGACACTTTTTGCGCCGAGTAATTGGTTTATGATGCAAGTATAATTTGTCGAGCGGCTGTTCGGTGGATGCGCCGTCGCCCCCAAAAGGTGGAATTAAGGTTTCGCTGGAATTTGCCACATCTGGGACGTGTTTTTTTTTTTTTTTTTTTTTCTCTCTCTCTCTCTCTTCTTTTTCTTCCCTCCAAGCTTCTCTAATATATGCGTCGGTGGTCTGGTTTTAAACGTTAATTGACGGTATAATTCATGCAATTAATCCGTATAACATTTGGTAATTGGCTCCGAGGGTCGTATTACTGATCACCGGAAGGTCGTAAACACGTTATCTCTCTCTCCCTTGTGATAATGATGGTCAAGAAACAAGGGAGATGAACATTCCTCTCTCATCGACTTCTTCTTCCTCTTCTTCTTCTTCTTTTTATTTTCTCTCTCTATCTTTTCCTTTCGCTTCGTCCTGTTTATCGCTCCCGACTTTCCCGCTCTTTCGTTTGTTCATAATCTTGTTCAATTTCCTCCCGAGCGTTTCTGCTTCTTTTATCTCCTTCGTACCTCCAGGACTTCAATTTAGGGCATCCTCCCCCTCTCTTTTCTTTCCCTTTCCTTCCCTAGCTGCCGTTCCCCTCCCCCTACCCCTCCTTTTTTTTGTTTTGCCTTCCTCTTTTCCCTTTCTCGTGTTCTCTTCCTCTTTTCCCTTTCTCGTGTTCCCTTCCTCTTTTCCCTTTCTCGTGTTCCCTTCCTCTTGTTCCCTTCCTCTTGTTCTCTCCCTTTCTTTCTCTCTTACTCTCTCTCTCTCTCTCTCTCTCTCTCTCTCTCTCTCTCTCTCTCTCTCTCTCTCTCTCTCTCCTCCCTCCCCTTTCCTCCGTCCCCTTCCTCCCTTTCTCTCTCTCTCTCTCTATCTCTCCCTCTCTTTCTCTCCCTTCATCTCCTTGTCCCTCTGTCGCCCAAGGGGTCGTGGCGCACGTTCATTACAGGTCTCATGTCCCCGCCGTGGGCCAGAGCATACAAATCACCACATTACTAGCGCCTGACTATGGGGACATCACCTGCGGCATCAGTTCGGTCGCAGGGAGGTTCCTGGGGCTGTACGTACGGGCGTTGTTCGTGGGCGGCTGTGCTGGGGGGTGGGGGTGGGGGTGGGGGGCGCTGTGAGGGCGGGCTGTAGGTTTGTGAGTGAAGGGAGACGAGGGTGGTGAAGGAGGGAGGGAGGGAAGTGTGGTAAGGAAATGAAGCACAGTTGGATAATGAAACGCTTGAAACGCTTGATTTATTAAAATGTATCTATTATTATTGTTTCTTTGTTTATTTATTTATTTATTTGAGAGTATTTAAACCAAGGAAGGAAGTGGAGGGAAAGTTGAAATGAAAAGTTTCGGTCAAAAGTTGTTAGTTGAGCACAGGATGAGCTTCCGGAAATAGTCCCTTTTTTTATTTGCACCCTCGGCGTCCTCGGCGTCCTTAGCGAGAGAAACGGCCATTCTTTCCAGAACGAGGTTTTGAGAACTAGAAACGGAAAGAAAAGGAAGTGAAAAATGGCCGAGTCGGAGACGCCGACGACCGACCACTGGAGCGACATTTTCCGGGATGATTGTGGACGATCGGGCCTTGTTATTACGACCGGGTATGGGAGGGTGGCCGCCGGGCATCGCGGAGGCGGCACAGAGGGCGGAGGGATTATAGGAGGGGAGTGGGGGGTGGGGGGACGGGGGAAGGAGGGAGGTAATTGTGCCCTGCGAGACACCCGGGATATTATTATGTCTTAACGATTCCCTGTAGCGACCTCGGGTGTGGGTGACACCCTGGAACTCGCGGGGCTTTTTAGGCCTAGCAGCAGGGAGGCGGGCGTGGGCGGCGGGACAGAGATGTTTGTAGGAAGGAGTTTCAAAAGTCAGCCGAGGGTTTTTTTTTTTTCGACCTTTTTTTTTTTTTTTTTTTCGAGCGGATTTGTTCTCTACGCTTGACTTGCAGTGGTTTGCAATGTACTTGGCAGTGTCACTCCGTCGAGGGTTCTCAAGAACGAGGTAAGCGGCGGCCTTTGTCTTTTCCTTCGAGAATCCCCCGCTCGCCTTTATGCTCAGTGACGAGCGGTTTCCTTACAAATTTTCATCGGTTTCCCGGGATCGAGAGAGGGACCAATTTTCTGGTATAATTACACGTGTAAGGAAGGAGTCCTGTAGGAGTAGTGGGGCGCGGAGTGTGTCCTGCGCCTTCGCCGATAGCCAGCCGGGACTCCAGCCGTGCGGTGGTGGGTCCGCCGTTCGAACCCCGGGGGGGGGGGGAGAAGAAGGGCTCCTCCGTGGCTCCGCGCGTGGAACTTCGCTCGTTCCGCCTTTGTTTCCGATGCCACGGCTCGTCCTCGGAGGGCGACCGGCGGAAACCTCCCCGTCGTCCCGCCGATGCAGAAGCCGGGGGGGGGGGGGGGGGGAGTTTCCCGGCCGCGTCGGAAGCAATTTGAACTTAATAGAACCGAGGTTCTCGGACCTCCTTGGCCTGACAGATGTGAGACAGTGACCGGAAGCTGGCCGCGTTACTCTCCTAGCGGGCGCCGCGGGTCGACAAAGGGACGCCGATGGGACGCTTTCGGAGGAGAAAGGCATGATTAAGCAAGCTTGTTGACTTTAATTACGTCCGTTCGCTGGGCGGAACGCGGAGGATCCCCTCCCCCCCCACTCCCTCCCCCCGTTATTTCAGAGGCTGCGAAATTATTCTCGTCGGACACTTGGATCGAGTAATAGATGTAAAAAAATGAAAAAAAAAGAGAAATATAAAGACAGCCATGTTCTTTGATCAATCGGCAATCAATAACGTGTCCATCTGTTGATCTCTAAGACGACGTAACATCGTTGCGCATCACAACAACTGCCAATCGTCCAGTCGATATAGCAAAATAATAATAAGCAGACCACGCTGCCAAAACGACAAAAGAACAGTTGTTCCCGCGCTGGCATCTGGCACCGGACACGCATTCCGCTCAGCGCGCCGATTGTCACTCCTTTCGGAAATGGGGAAATGATTTCAGGGGGACTACGATAGAGTGGGGGGGGGTCTCGTGCCAGTGATTGGTGTAATAGGATGCACATGCACGCCAAAATTATGTTTATTTGTCTATGTATGTATATATATATATGTATATGTATGAATATAGATATAGATATAGATATAAATATAGATATAAATATGAATATAAATATAGATATAGATATAAATATAAATATAAATATAAATAAATATATATATATATATATATATATATATATATATATATATATATATATATATATATATATATCAGAGAGGGAGTGATGAGGAAATACGAAAAATATAAAGGAACGGAGAAGAAAGGTTAGGGTTGTTGCGGAGGGCTTAGCAAGCGGGGAAATATGACATTATCAATATACATGTGTGTGTGTGTGTGTGTGTGTGTGTGTGTGTGTGTGTGTGTGTGTGTGTGTGTGTGTGTGTGTGTGTGTGTGTGTGTGTGTGTGTGCGTGTGCATGTGCGTGTCGGTGAGACGTTCCTGCTAACCTATTGACACCGTGCCACGCTTGAAGGTTTCGTCATCCGGGCTTTTAACGTTGCACGGGTTGACGCGTTGCACTCTTTTGACTTTTCCTTTTTTTGTAGTCTCTATCTTGCTGGTTTTCGTTCTACAAGGGGCGGGTGGGTGTCTCTTGCTCTTCCTATCTGTTTTTTCTTTCTTTCTTTTGTATAATCTCCCCCCCCCCCACCTCTCTCTCTCCCTCTCCCTCTCTCTCTCTCTCCTCTCCTCTCCTCCCTTCCCCCCACCCTCCTCTTCCTCCTCCTTCCCTCCTCCTCCTCCTTCCTCCTCCTTCCTCCTCCTTCCTCCTCCTTCCTCCCTCCTTCCTCCTCCTTCCTCCCTCCTCCTCCCTCCCCTCCCCTCCCCTCCCCTCCCGAGCGCCCGACAGTTGTCAGAAACAGACAACAGCTCCCTATATTTTCTTCCGTCATGCCAATGTTCCGGAGAAGAACATCCAGCTGTCTCTTCGGGACGGGGGAGATGGGGGTAGAGAGGGGAGGGGAGAGCGGACAAGGGAGGGGAGGGAGGGGAGAGAGGGGAGGTGAGGGGAGAGCGGACAAGGAAGGGTAGAGAGGGGAGAGTGGACAAGGGAGGGGAGGGAGAGGAGGGGAGAGCGGGAGAGGGGAGGGGGAAGGGGAAGGGACAAGAGTGAACAAGGGAGGGTAAGGGTAAGAGGTTAGAGTCATGGATGGGAAAGGAAAGGAAAGAGGTGATCATTAAGGGGAAAACAAGGGGAAGAAAAAGAGGGGAAGAGGGGACGGACAGAATGGGGTGGTGGGGAGGGAAGGGGAGAAGAGGGAATGGGCAAGTGATTGTTATGGAGGACAAGGTAAAAGGGTGATGGGGAGGGAGGAGTTGGGGGATGGGGGGAGGGGGGCGGGGAGATTACGAGAGGAAAGGGACTGATTATCATGTTATAAGGCCTGGTTTTATGACCGCGTGCCCCATTTATTGAATTTTTGATGGAGGTTTACACACCGTCAGTATATTCACTTATATATTTTATATATTATGAGAATGAGAGATGATTTGATCCCTGGATAAACAAATCTGTGTGTTTACCTTTATAGATTTAAGAAACGTAGTCTAGTTATTAGTTATGATCTACATTTTTATTATTATTATTATTATTTTTAGATCAATACAGCTGTTTCCGATATGAAATATTACGCAGTTAACGATGTCACGGCATTCTGCGTGTTATGGACGTGAAAAAAACGCGTCAAAAACAGATCGCTCTAACAAGCTGTTGCTTCGTTTTAATAAATTGCATCATAACGCCCTACCGAGAGCCCCGAGGTGGTTGCCAATTAGGCCAATTCCCTGGACAATTACGTAATGGCAATCATTCCATTGTGCACTCTGAGCGGTACAGTGATTTGATTTACGTTTGCCACTCTGCTCAGACATTCACTTACGAGGGTGATTGCGGGGGTCTCCGGAGGGGGGCCAGGAGGAGGAGGACAAGGAGGAGGAAGAGGAGGAGGAGGAGGTGGTGGTGGTAATTCTGCCGATGGAAACTTTCTTCTTCGTCTTCTTCCTCCTCCTCCTGTTTTTCCTTCTTTCTTTTTATTTTATTTTTTATTTTTCTCTTTATTTTCTTTTTCTTTTTTTCGTTTTCTCTTTCTTTCTTCTTCTTTTTCTTCTAATTCTTCTTCAAATTCTTCCTTCTAATTCTTTCTTCTTCTTCTTTCGCTTATATGGAGTGTTATTCTGCTTCGAAATGGTTTGTATGAGAAGAGAAGGAAAAGGGTTTTGGGATATATTTTGATCCGAAAGTGATGCAGCATTACTCGAAGTGTCTATCTATTGTCTTTTTCGATAGATGGTTAGAGAACGAAGGCGAGATTTATCGTCGTGCATGGATGTTGATTTCAACATTACGCAAGTCCAGATTTCCCAGCTAGTTTATTAGTCCCGCGCTGCCTCTCCCCCCTTCCCCTTTTCCCCCTCCCCCCTTTCCTCTACCCTCCTCCCAACTCGGCTCTACAGCAGTACAACCCCAAGATTTTTTATTTTTATTTTTATTATTTTTATTTTTTTATTATTATTATTATTATTTTTTTTTTGTCAGGAAGGAAGGATCAAAGGGACGTGTGGATATTCTTTATACTCTGGAGGGGCAATATTGCGAGACTGAGGCATCGTAGTACTGCTCTTAACGGAGAGAAAAATTAGTATGGGGGAGCTGTAGGTGGGGAGGGGTCACGGCAGGGGAGGGGAGGGGGGGAAGGGGAGTAGGGGAGGGGAATAGGGGTCACGGAAATACTTGAGCGTCTTTGTCGGGGAGACGATCTTAGGGGCCACCTTCAGAGGGCCTGCGAGGAATGCCTGGCACGAGCTGCAGCCGTTGCGAGAAGAGAGGAAGAAAGAGAAAGAGAAGAAGAAGGAGAAGAGAGGAAGAAAGAGAAGGAGGAGAAGAAGAAGGAGGAAAAGAAGAAGAAGAAGAAGGACAATAAGAAGGAGGAGAAGGAGAGAGAAAAAGTAGTGGAATAGAATAAAGAATATAAGAGAAAAAAATGTTTGAATTGAAGGGGAGGAGAAAGGGGTAGAAGGAATGAAGGTTGATGAAGGGGATCTGAAGGAAGAGGGACAAGAAAGCGGAAGAAGTAGATGCCAAAGATGGGGAAGAAGAGAAGGATGCGGAGAAGAGGACGACGGGAGTGTTAGGGCAGGAGGGGTGGCGGGGCTGGAGGCGGGGCATGAAAGTCACATCCATCAAGGGCATCATTTATCAGGCGTCACAACTTCCGAGGGCCGCACTACAATGCCCCCTTCGGAACGCTACTCTCCCTTCCCCCCCTCCCCTCTCCTCCTTCCCCCCCTTCCCCTCTCCTTCTTCACCCCCTTCCCCTCTCCTCCTTTACCCCCTTCCCTTCTCCTTCCCTTCTCCCTCTCCATTCAACCCCCTCCTCTCCTTCCCCTTCCCTCCCTCCCCCCATCCCCTTCCTTCCCTCCTCTCCCTCCCCCCATCCTATTCCCTCCTTCTCATCCCTCCCTCCCCCATCCCCTTCCCTCCCTCCCTCCCTCCCCCCCACCCTCACCCTCACCCCTTAGGCCGAATGATTCCGTTGGTTCGGCGGTGGCCTTCCCCCAGCGAGGTTTTCGTTCTTACGGGAGCATAATTCGCCGTGTGTTGTTACGCCTTTGTGTGTTGCTCAGGGATGATATTTCAACAAGAGAGGAGAGGATTGCAGGGAATTGTGGTTGAGATTGATGATGCGAGCGACGAGGGGCATCAGGACGGCCGCGTCGAGATGTTTTTCGGCCGGCGAGATATCAACCTTCCGATCAACAAACTGCTCTTAGAGACAAGATACATGTTGGACGAGCCCCCCCCCCCCCCTCTCCACTCCCCCTTCTCTCTCTCCCCGTTGGACACCCTCTCCCCTCCTCTCCCCTCCCGCCTCCCCCCTCTCTCTCTCACTCTTCCCCTCTCCTATCCTATCCTATCCTATCCTATCCTATCCTCTCTTCCCTCTCCTCTCCACACTTCCCTCCTCCCCTCTCTTCTCCTCTCCTCTCTTCCCTCTCCTCTCCTCTCCTCTCTCCTTTTATCTCTTCCCTCTCATTCAGCGATCGAAAAAAAGTTGCGTTGTATTTTCCCAGGGCTGGAAGGACAGGTGAGGGATGTCGTTCTTGTAGCTCAACGTCTCCCTTCTTGTGCTTGTTGATAACTCCGATTATTGGAAGGAAATTCCCCTTCGCAAGGCGTCCTTCGCTTGTTTACGTGTCTCGGTACAAAAAGCTTGGTCGCAGTCGAGAGGGCGACGGTTGTAGTTTGTAGGTTGCCATGACGCGGAGGTTCGAATAGGAGTTGTGTGTTAGGGGTGTGAGGGGGAGTGGAAGGTGGGAGAAGGGGTGGGGAGTGGAGGTGGGGGAGAAGGGGGAAGGGGACGGGGAGGTGGTGGTGTTTGAAAGGCTTGTGTGATCTGCAAATGTTGTATGGAGTGAAGGTCAGTGTTTACATTGTGTTGGTGTGATACGCTGATTAATCACATTATTGCCGAAGGCTATGGTGTCTTTCCAGATGTTTGTGTTTTTTTTCCCCCTGTCATGTTATTTTGATTTCCACATTGTTAGATTTTCTTTGCCCTGTGCCCTCGGGAAGGGAGCGCATGTCTACACAAAAACGAGCCTGTGTGTATGCTTCCCACACTCCTGGGAAGGCCAGAACTGTGATAAGTGCAAGTTTGGACGTCGTGATTGCAACACAAAGTACAGCATTGATCATGATTGTCATGGTCCTCAGCATGGCGAGGCTTCCCCGTGTCTCGTTCCCAGCTCGTTGCGGCGAAGGACGTCACACTCTCTCTCCTCGCTCGGCAGGAGTGATGCCTTTGTGTGCTCTGCAGGAGTGGCAAGAGCGAGTGTCGGGAAGGTCCACCATTGCTCTCGATTTCCCAACCTCTTTCTTTAAGAAACAAGAACGGATTATGTAGCGGTAACCCGGTTCGGGTATCGCTCTCAAAGACGTCGCCGCCAAGTCGTTCGTGCCTCCGGGGAACAGCAGCTGGTGCCTCCTGCCGTGTCCGGGGCGTGCCCTTCGCTGCCTTCTGGTCAGGATATCGTCCGGGAAGAGGATCGACTGACCAGTCATGGCGGGTCATGTGAGAGGGGGGGGGTAGGGGGGGGGGCGAGGTCATGTTCGCCTGTGAGGGTTGAGGGTGGAGGAAGTGTGTACCCGAGCCGTAATGTTCGCCATTATTCATGCTCACGCCGGTCGGGTCGCATGTTGTGGTGGAAAATTGGAAGATGGATTATATATATTTTTTTTATGTGTGAAACAAGTCGTGTCTGTGTATGATTAATCTTTAGTAAATTTGAACATAGGTAAAGACAGAACACTTACATTGTTACTTCGAGTGTTACTTTTTTGTAACATATCTACTTGTCTACCTCCTGCTACCGATGCTCGTCTGTTGTGTGTCTGTGGTCAGTACATGTCAGAGTGTGCGGTTAAGGTTTTCCTTTTCAGAGTCTGCCGGACCGCTAGGATTACCCGCGAATCTACGTGTCAACTGGATACGATCGGTTAAGCGAACGTCGTGATGCCATCGTAACAGAGAAACGGGGAATGGGAAGGGGAAGGGCGCGTGTGTGGCGTGGCGTGGCGTGGTGTCGCGTCGCGTCATCGCCATGAGAAGGCGAAACTTTTGAACGGCGAGCCCGGCTGTGCGATACGTGGGGCGATTCTCGGTCTTACGTGACTGGTAAGAGTGACGCTCTTTAATGGCCCCATTTGTTACGTTCCACCCTGGCGCAAGGGTCACGGACCGACTGTTGAAAGGTCACCAAGAAATTTGATGCTCGTTGACCTACCATATGGGCTGGGCGCCTATTATTTGTCGGCATTGGCACTCTCTGCTGCGCCAGCTGAGACAGAGAAAGAGAGAGAGAGTCAGGCGGGCAAACAGACAGAAAGAGTATGATTTATTTTGGCGAATGTATGTGTTCAGATGAAAGGGGATAAAGGAGGAGCTCCGAGCGCCCCACGAGATAAAAGTTGGAGTGCCCCTTTTTCCCCGGCGCTGCGAGCAGGGGCCGTGGCCGAGCCTTCGTCATTAAGCGCCGTTGATGGGCGCGGAGGGGGACCGAGATGGACCTCTCTGACAAAGCCTCATGTCGCTCTTTGCATGTTTGGGTGATCCAACTTCGCGCCGTGTGCCAAGTTGATTATCTGAGTGTAAACAAGACGAGAGCTTTCACTCGCCATGACTCGGCACGTATCAGCCGGACGGAGGGATTAAAGGGGGTGGGGGTGAGTGAGGAAGGAAGGGGAAGGGGAAGGGGAAAGAGGGGTGTGTGTGGGGGTGGGGAAGTAATCCCAGCTTAATTTTATTTATTTTTGCAAGTAGTAAAAGCTCGTAAGTTTACGCTGGCACGGCGCTTTTACCGAGTTTGCTCCGGGATCCATTATGGGAAAGGAGTGAATGGGACGGCCAAATGTGCAGGCGAGGCAACAACGGACGCAAGTACGTTTTTGCACTTGAGGATAAAAGCCCTTGCATACAAGACTTGTGCAACTTGCTTGAGAAGAGTCGCTGTTCCATTTAAGAAGGGATCTCGGATTGCTTGGAAATTCTTAAGAAAGAGAGGGAGAGAGGGAGAGAGAGAGAAGAAAAAAAAGACTAATGTTTCAGAAAATGTGCACGACGACTTAAGCTCCTATGTAGAGCATTGTTCTTCTATCATTTTATACTATGTTGCTCGGTAAGTATGGGTTGGGACTGTGGGAAGGGGGGGAGGGTGTCTGCTGAAAGCCCCCTCTCTCTCAGTCCTTTCACGTCCGACTGAAATGAAGGAAACATTCTTCCTTACCTGGCACTGGCGATGTAAAAAGTACAGCTCCTTGTTAAAAACCTCATGTGTGGATATGCACTATGCATTAAAGCTCTGTGGAAAAGAGGCAGAGAGAAATGAGTGAAATAAAGAGAAAAAGAAGTGAGAGAAAGAAAAAAATGTAAAGAGAAAGAGGGAGATAAAAAAATGTAAGAGAAAGAGAGAAAGAAAAAAAATTAAAGAGAAAGAGAGATAGAAGGAAAAATAAGAGAAAGAGAAAGAGTAAAAAGAGTGAGAGAAAGAGTGAGAGAGAGAGAGAGAGAGGCCCGACGGAGGAGTTTCCCCCGAAGTTGGGCCAGTCGCATATCAGACCGGTCGCCAGTGCCGTCCTTTGTTGTCTCCTAATCCCTTCTCAGAGATTTTCGTCTTTTGTGATAAAAATCTTTCACGTTCTTCGGGTGTTTTTTTTTCTTTTCTCTCTTCATCCCCCTGTCATCTGTTCTTTCTTTCTTCTTATTATTTTTTGTTGTTTTTTCTCTATGTTGATCGTTAGTCAAACATGTTAACAGCCTATGGAAAGCCTGATATGTTATCAGGTTACGAAGTGTTTATTTATTTATTTATTTATTTTATCCTTATTTTAGTATATATCTTTTTTCTATCTGTTTTTTTTAATCATTATTTCTGTGCAAGTATTTTATCATGTGTGTTTTTTTCAAGTTATTTTTTCCTTCCATTCTTTCGTATCCAATCGGTGGGTACGACTGGCGCTCGAGGGAGAGCCTTGAGGTTTTCCTATATAGGCGAACGGGCCGACCTGACTTCGCGTATTGTTCTCGCTGGGGATTCTTGCCCGTGACCAACAGATGCTTGAAACATTTTTCTTTTTTAATATTTGTCGAATTGTTGGTTTGTGGTTTTGGTTTGTGTGTTTGGTTTGTGTTTGGTTTGTCTGTGTGGCGGGTGTGTCTTACGGAGAGATATGACGTAATGTGTGTGTTTGTGTGTGTGTGTTTGTGTGAGAGAGAGTGAGAGTGTGTGTGTGTGAGAGAGTGTGTATGTGTATGTGTATGTGTATGTGTATGTGTATGTGTATGTGTATGTATATATGTGGTTAGGCATGTGCTAAATTGGTTTTGTGTGAATTTAAAGAACATTCCCAAGGTATCAAGTCAGTGGGGATATGTCGTAGTTTCCTTGTGAAAAAGCGGACCAGCTTAATTTTTCCTCTCATTTGATCTATCTTTTGACGTGCATTTCGAGATGTAATCGGATTTCCAAAGTCGGGAAATATCGGTTCCGTGGCGGAGGCTGTGTGCGGCGGCGGTCGTCTCTCTGCGTTTTTTCCGGTTGGCGTTATCGAGAAATTGCCGTGAACGCGTCGATTTCGGAAAACGACAGAACCACAAAATTGCCTGTTCGGAACGGGCCTGCCGGAAGCTGTACCGACTTCGTGTTTGTTCTGCGGTGTAGGGGTCGGGGGTTAGGGGCAAGAGGTAGGGGAAGAGGGAAGGGAGAGTGGAAAGGGTTAGGGGGAAGAGGGGAGGGAGGGTGGAAAGGGTTAGGCAGAGGGAGGCTGTTGGTAGTGGATTCGGTTTGATTTTTTTGTGATTACAGTCTAATTCTAACACTCTCTTTCCCTTTCCCCTTCCCCTTCCCCTTCCTCTTCTCTTTCCCTTTCCCTTTCCCTTTCCCTTTCTCTTCTGCACCACCACCCTAACTCACTCACCCTCCCTCCCTCCCTCCCTCCCTCCCCATCACCTCTGCCTTATTCACCACAAGGCGGCGCGGTGTCTCCCGGCCGAAGTACCGCCCCGACCTCGCAACACAGTAACATCGGTATTGCAGGGCGAGGGCATGGCACACCAGTAGCAAAGATTTAGTTGAGTCGTCGAGGTTGTGGGCACCCTCCCCCCTGACGCTTCGGTGGCACTCGCGCAAGCACTTGGGAGGACGCCTTTGGCACCGCGGCTCCCGTCTCCCGGCTGCTTGGATGGCGAAGGAAAGGAGAGTCCGAGGGAAAGGACGCGTGTGGAGGAAAAAAAAGACTTACTGTTACTGAGTTCTTTGTTTATAAGTACGACTGATTTATATTATTTTCTCTCTTTGCGATTCGTATATATGACGAAATATGACTTTGTTTCTCTCTCTCTCTCTCTCTCTCTCTCTCTCTCTCTCTCTCTCTCTCTCTCTCTCTCTCTCTCTCTCTCTCTCTCTGCGATTCCTTTGTTTACAAGTACGAGAACAACTTCCTATCGGACTGAAGTTTGAGGAGCGTAGCGCGGCGAGAGAGAGAGAGAGAGAGAGAGAGAGAGAGAGAGAGAGAGAGTCCGTCCGTGTGCACCAAACTGGATGGCAACTCTTATCTAATAATTAGCAGCGAGGTTTTGTGGATCGCATAGCCGGGCGGAGATGTTGCCATGGTAATTGCGTGTCCAGCGTGTGTGTATGTATGTGTGTGTGGGAGGAGGAGGAGGAGGGAGAAGGGGGTAGGGATAGGGTTCGAAGGGAGGGGAGGGGAGGGGAGGGGAGGGGAGTAGGGGGCGCTGTCTCTCCTTATGAGCGAAAGAGGAATGTCGAGAGTCGTCATTACACCTTGTACTCGAAGTCGGCCGGGTTTGAGCTTATCAGGTGAGCGGGGGAGAGCGGGGTTTATGTGCAGATATGCCGGCTCATTTGGGGCAGAGCGCGCCTCCTTCGAGAGCATTCCACGGGGGACCGAGGCGGAATAACAGCTAGATTTGATTATGCAAAAACTGCCTTCATAAACCTTATCGGGGAGTCGCTCTTTTTTGGCCCGAGTGTCTGTCGGTCTGTCGGTCGGGCGGGCGGGCGGGCGGGCGGGCGGCTTCCCTGTAACGCGCCAGGCAGGATGCTTGATTGTCTCGGGCGCCTTGGTTTATCCGGACTCCTTACAACCGGCTCTTAATCGTCTGGATTCAATTATCCGGAACCCCATTATCCGGAGTATGATTATACGTGTCGCTCTGTGATAAGTGTGTTTACATAAGTTCTTCTTACGGAGGGTGTATTGTGGTAACTTCGGATAATGAGGATGAATCGTCTTAATGAGGGTCCGAGTGATATTAATCATTAGCGGTGTTATTTTCGCTGCTTGCCTTTGCCTAATTTGACATCAGTCAATGATATCCTGCCGTTTGGGAGCCATGCACTTTTCTGCATGAGGAGCCTTCTTCTGTTCGGTCTTGGCTGACAGTGATCAGCTGTTTGTTATCGTCTTGTCTTTTCTCTTCCAGGGAGTAAAGATAGATAGAAAAGAAATTTCGTGCTTGTGTTCGCGTAGTGTATACACACACACACACACATATATATATATATATATATATATATATATATATATATATATATATATATATATTTGTTTATTTTATTTTATTTTTATTTATATATATAGATATACATACACATATATAGATATATACATATTTACATATATACATAAGTACATAAATATAGAAACATACATAAATACATATATATAGAAACATACATAAATACATATATACATATATATACATACATGCATACATATATACCAATAATGTATTGCAGACAAAGGTTGACTGATGTTTATTGATGCAGCTTAACCATTTTATGTTTTGTTTGAGTGGCGGGGGGGGGGGTAGCAGATGGGGAGGGGGGGGATCCAGGCGAAGGTGTGATGGTAGGGGATAATGCGCGGTCATACATCTTCCAGGTTTCTTGAAGTGGGCGCCCGAGAGATCACAGGCGTCGGACCCCTCTTAAAGGATTTGCAGTTGAAACGCTCGCTCCTGCGCGTCGGCGGTGCGAAGATGCGTGTCCTTAGTGCACGCGTTCCGACGCCGACGGAGGCGCGGAGTCCTGCATGCCGGCGCGCATCGAGGGGCGTCGAGTGCGACCTGCGTGGCCACGTAGGGCGTGTTCACCCCGTCGGAACTGGGCGTCTGGCGAGGATTTGCATGCGTCCGCGGCGAGGTTCTCCTTTGGTTCGTTTCGGACACCGCCCGGGGCAACACTTCATCGGTCATTGGCGGGTAGAAGGGCGCAAGGAGCGCGGCGGCGAGCAAGCCACTCTGAGCCTTCTGGCGAGTGAAGCGTAAGGGTCAAAGTTCCCCCGTCCTTGACACCCCTGACCCCATCCGAGCATTGAAATCGCCGAAAGCTAGGATGCGGACGAGGAGATACGACTATGAGTAATGGAGGAGAATAGGTTGTTTTGTTTCTCGACGCTGAGCTTACTTCTTTCTGTCGGGATTGTCGGGGATGCGCAAGCGACGTCGGGGGAAGGGGGGGGGGACTCATGGGGGTTTACTTGACGTGTTTACCGCGGGCCGTCACGAAGTTACAAGGGGGGGGGGAGAGGCGGCCGGGTGAGATGTCTTTGTGAGAGAAGGAGACGAGTGGAGACGCAGTGGTGGTTGTGACAGTCGAATGAACCGACTTTGGAAGAGGAGAGAGAGATAAAAAAGGAGAGAAAAAGAGGAAGAGAGAAAAAAAAGAAATAAAGCAAACACGATGAGCATCAGAAGAATTGTCGAAAAGAACTGGACTGGAGACGAGAGTTTAGTACTTGCGAAAGGGGGGGTTTAGCGCCTCTGTGACAGCTTCGAATTCGGTGCATTCTTTTCCGTCCGAGTGCACATAGAAGGGGTGGGGTGGGGGTGGGGGAGTAAAAAAGTCGAAATGAAGAAGAATAGCAATGAAGGAAGGTGTTTGGGTCGTGATCCAAGTAGTAGGTCGGTATCACGCCAAAGATAATGGTGAGGGTATTTCAGATCGCGATCCGGGCGGTAAGGGTCGGTATCGCGCCACAGTTAATGCCGAGAATATTTCCTAAATAAACCCACACGGGGCCCTGGCCGCTACACCCCCCCCCCTCCCCGAGCAGCCGGAAAATCGTAAGGTGAATCATCCCCACAAAAAAGAAGCTCATTTCCGTGCAGCGCGAGAGGGGAATTCGATAGCCCCGCCTCCCCCCCCTCCTCCTCCTCCTCCTCTTCGACCTCTTTGGATCGGGACTTTCTTTTCACACATTCTTCAGTGACCATGATATAAATGGTCCCTGACTGAAGAAAGGACCCCGCCCTGCCTCGTGAGTCCCCCCGGACCCCATGAAATAATGTATGGGTCGCAGGCGGTCGGGGTGTGAGTGAGCGAGTGAGCGAGCCTGGCTGACTGACTGACCCCAAACCAAACGGGCTGAAATGATTCGAAACCAAGTTTGTTTTAAGGACGGCGCGGATTTATTGATTTGGACAACCCTTTTTTCTACGTAATTCGTCCCTGTCCTCCCCCTTCCTGCACTTTAGCGTGATTTGCGGCGGCGATGGCGGCGGCGGCGGCGATGGCGATGATCCAGTGTTGCGCGAAGAGATTAGTTAATCAATGTAATTCGCGTCATTGTTTCAGTCGCCAATGATGGATGCGGCGACTATTTGGCGAACCAAAGGGCGTGTGAAGCCTCATTCTGTAGTGTCTGCGTGATCAAAGGGCACCGATGGCTTTACAGGCGGCGGTTGCCCCGACAGGCGCGACGCAGGTGTAAACAACGTCTAAACGGGGGGTGGGGGGGGAGGGGTGACGGAGGTAATCGTGGGTGAGGGGGTAGGGGGTTCTTGGGGAGAGGGGTAGGGGGGCTGCAGTTCATTTCGGGAAAGAAGAGAGAGAGAGAGAGAGGAAAGAAGGGCCCGTCCGTCTTGACTCTGAGAATTTGCAGCAACGAGGATATAAAGATGGCTTTGAGTGTCTGTCGACAGGAGACGTTCGCCGAAGGAACTTGGCTGCAAGAAGACGTCGAGAGAGACAAAGGGAGAAACTGGAAGGTTGCAAGGGACGAGGGAAGCAAAAGTGAGGGACAAGAGACAAGCAGTTGGCGGCGGAGACGGCGGTGCTTAGCGGCAGAAGAGGAGGAGGAGGAGGAGGAGGAGGAGGAAGAAGGGTCGGCGGGATAGCCCGAGGCCGAGATCCAACACGCGGGCTAATAGCAGGGTATGGAATGAGTGGGATTGCAGCACGAGGGGCGACCGCGGGACAGCATACGGCGGCTGTCTAAGGCTGTTGATCACCCGCGGTTGAAGGCTGTTGGTTGAGCGGGAAAGGAAATTGCTTCCTCTATAATCTTATATTTGCTTATTTTTTTATATAAATGTCTCAAGGCTTTTAAGGGAGAATTGATATAATGCAGAGCAACAGCTTGTTTTCGGGAGGGAAGGTAAGTGGAGGGTGGACGGGAGGGAGTCGTAGTTGCAGAATATATGATAGCGTTTTGACATTTTTTATGCCCTGTTATTGGCTGGTGACACGTTGCATTATTTCACATTTCGATAAGGGAAGTTCGGAACGGATTCCCATACACCAGTAATCGATGGGTCTGTAATTATCTGCAATCGGTTTGCTGGTCTTCCAACTTGTTGCAATCTGTGAACTGTGCAACTTAGTGGAGACTCTCAGGCCCTTGCACTCCCTGTTCAGCAACCTCGTCTGGCCTGCGTGCACTGTATACACTTTTTCTACGAAAATGCTGATCTTGTGTGCTGATTGCAAACTATTTTAATTCGCTTTTTACTACCGCGTCACTGCCACTTGTAACGTGTCCCAAAACGTGCATTTGCTATGTTCTGAAGGAAAATTGTTGTTCCTTTGCCGGAGGTGGAACCGCACACAACATATTGATGTACAGCAGTGTAATTTCTCCAGATGTTGAGATGTTGAGTTTCGTAGTTCGTTCGGTTGAAAAAGGGGGCGTTGCAAATGGCCATTGATTCGTATCGATAAGGGGGTATGCAACAAGGAATGTGCAATTTTTTTCGGTCGTTTGCAACAGTTTATTTCCGAAGACATCACGAGTTATAAATATACTAGTTGTTTTATATACGCGGGCATTCATTTCCGTGGTCGTAGATGGGACAGAGGGACTTGTATTACTGTTGTCTAGTACTTGCTGTTCGCGAATGATTCAGGATGGTAAGCAAATCACTTTGCAAGAGTGACGTCAAAGCTTGCAGGTGTTACTGCGTGTTTTCTTTGCTTTGATTATCCTCTTGGCTCCTTCAGGATGAAAGTGCTCTTGTGTGTGGAACTTTCAGTACATCTTAACTCTTGTTTTCTTGGTTGTTTTTTGCCTTTTTGATTATTCATATTCTCTTGAGAATATATATATATATATATATATATATATATATATATATATATATATATATATATATATATATATATATATATATGTATGTGTGTGTGTGTGTGTGTGTGTCTGTGTCCTCTTGCTTTAATATCTACATAACGATGCCATTCCCATAAACAATGTTGATATTAATATTTGTTTTTCCTTTCTTTTCTAGGTAAGTACCCCCCCTCGATGGCAATCCCGTGGCACTGGCTGGCAGTAAGTATGCTGACACTGACTCCGATTTGCACGTTCAAGCAGACCTCAGCTTTTGTGCGGCAGGGAGCTAAAACGATGAGTGCGCATGATCAGTACATAATAATGCTGTCTGGTGGGTGAAGTGGGTAGGTGGGTCAAGTGGGTAGGTGGGTCGCGCGTGGGTCAGCGGCTTTGTGGAGCGGCGGTCAACTGTGGGGGGTGGGGGGGGACCGAGGGGATTGGAGGTTAGTTTAGGGTTAGGGGGAGGTTAAGGTGGAGGGGGAGGGGGAGGGGAGGTTAAGGTGGAAGGGTAGGAGGGAGGGAGAAGTGTAGGGTGAGAAGGAGGTTAGGTTAAGGGGGAGGGTTAGAGTGAGAGGGAGGATGAGGAGAAGTAGGGATGGAGGGTCAGGGTGAGATGGAGAGGTAGGGATGGAGGGTGAGAGTGAGGTGAAGGGTGAGAGTGAGGAGTAGAGGGAGAAAGGGAGGCTGACGGTGAGATGAGAGTGAGGGTGTGGGTAGGAGAGTGAGCAGGAGAGGGTAAGGCTGAGGGCGAGAGTGAAAGGGAGAGGGAGGATGAGGATGAGGGTGATAGGAAGAGGGAGGGAGGGAGAGAGAGATTACATATGTGTGTGTGTGTGTGTTCGGAAAAAAATGTATATTGTCCAGTGGCATTACCATGAGAACAGCGTCACCCTCGCCCACTCGTCCCTTTTCCTCGGCAGTCGTGAAAGTCGAGGTTCATGTGTTAAAGAGGTATGATTTTCACCCCAACGAGGGCTGGTGACGTTCTCCTTTTTGCCGCAGAGCTTAGGATTCTTGATTGTTAGGTGTGAAAATGAGATACTTTCATTCAAAGGGACTTTTCGAGTGTGTCTCGCTTTTCAGGCCGTTCTCAATGGATCTACATTTTAGATTTAACTTAAGTGACGTCATCATTGGGTGGGTAGTTGTTGTGTTTTTTTCCCCGTCACGTTTAGTCTTTCTGGAAAATGTTTATGGATTTTTATTTTGTTGATATACTGCGGGGGAGGGGTGGGGGGTCTTAGATATATGTAATCACCCCCCCCCCCTCTCTCTCTCTCTCTCTCTCTCTCTCTCTCTCTCTCTCTCTCTCTCTCTCTCTCTCTCTCTCTCTCTCTCTCTCTCTCTCTCTCTCTCTCTCTCTCTTTTCAAACATTTTCTGGACTCTTCCCAAACCACTTTTGTGATTATCCCCCCAGAAAATCCAATCAGCCCCCCCCCCCCTCCATCTCCCTCCAGTCCTCCCATATCATCTCCCCCCTCCCCCCGTCTTCCCCTTCTCCCCCCCTACCCCCTACCCCTCTTTCCTTCCTTCCCCTCGAATAAAATTTCCGATGGTGTTGGCTGTATTGGTCACGTATGGATAGGGCAGGAGAGGGGGGAGGGGGGGGGACGGACGCCCTCCATTCAAAACTCTCCCCCCCCACCACATTACTCCCCCCATCCCCACCCAAAAGGTTGATTTTGGGAGTATTTTCGCTTTCATGGGCGCTCCATTCTGGCGAAAAGAGGCGAGGTTGACCATGCCTTTGTTGAGGGCGATGGGTGTGCGTTGGGTGGGGTAGGGGGTAGGGGGTAGGGGTTGTCTTCGGCAGAGGGTATAGGGAAGGAAGGCAGGGGGAGAGGACCTAGGGAGGAGGGGTGGCAGGGGTAGGGACAGTGGCAGGGGAAAAAGGGATACTAAGTTTAGGGGACAGGGTGAAGGAAGACGTAGACGACCTCAGGGGAGAACAAAACGGGAGAACACAGGGGAGAATAATGCAGGAGAGAAGAACACAGGGGAGAATAATGCAGGAGATAAGAACACAGGGGAGAATAATGCAGGAGAGAAGAACACAGGGGAGAAGAAAACGGGAGAACACAGGGGAAAATAATGCAGGAGAGAAGAACACAGGGGAAAATAATGCAGGAGAGAAGAACACAGGGGAGAAGAAAACGGGAGAACACAGGGGAAAATAATGCAGGAGAGAAGAACACAGGGGAGAAGAAAACGGGAGAACACAGGGGAAAATAATGCAGGAGAGAAAAACACAGGGGAGATGAATGCAGGAGAGAACACAGGGGAGAATAATGCTGGAGATAAGAACACAGGGGAGAATAATGCAGGAGAGAAGAACACAGGGGAGAAGAAAACGGGAGAACACAGGGGAAAATAATGCAGGAGAGAAAAACACAGGGGAGATGAATGCAGGAGATAAGAACACAGGAGTGAACACAGGGGAAGATAAACGCAGGAGAGAAGAACACAGGGGAGAATAATGCAGAAGAGAACACAGGAGAGATGAACACGGCGAGGGTTTCTGTGACCTTGGAATCGCAATGTCTCCTATGCCGTTTTATGAAATCGAGCAGCGAGTCGGTCATATAAAACCGTTTTAACACATTGTAAAATGCAAACGAGAACGCACGGCGCGTTCGGACAGATGCTGCTCCTTGTGTGTGCGAATACATTGCCTGGGATGCCTTTTAATCTTCGGCGTTTCCCTTGGTCTTTTGTTCTATGGCTCTGGGCGAGGAGAAAGCGATATTCTGTCTCTTGTTTCCTCTTTCTCTTTTATTATTCTCTTTCGCTTTCTCTCTTTTTTTTTCTTTTTTTTCTCTTTTTTTTCTCTTTTTCTCTCTTTCTTTCTCTTTCTCTTTTTTTTTCTTTTTCTCTATCTTTTTTTCTTTTTTCTCTTTCTCTTTCTCTTTCTCTTTCTTTCTCTTTCTCTTTCTCTTTCTCTTTCTCTTTCTCTTTCTCTTTCTCTCTCTCTCTCTCTCTCTCTCTCTCTCTCTCTCTCTCTCTCTCTCTCCCTCTCCCTCCCTCCCTCCCTCCCTCCCTCCCTCCCATTTCCCCTTTCATGTCTTGTCCAAGTCCATGTGCTCAGTGTGGTGGGCGTGCATTGTGTGTAGCGTCTCTCCGTCGCACGTGCATGTTTGCTTGCAATTGAACGTTGCACGTGTTTGCCTCGCCGAGCAGGCCTCCGTGGCAGCCGAGGCGCCGTAGGAGGCAGCTCCCATCCTCCCCAAGAGGTCCTCCTCGCGATGACTATCAGAAGGGCCGGCCTCTCCAACCCGGCGCTCCGAAGGCCGCCCGCGATACAATAAAAGCCGAAGGATATGACTACCTGCACACAGTAGCGATATGTCTTGCCTTTATGACCTTTATGACTCCGCCATCAGTTTCTACTCCGGAGTCCTCGGGGGGTAGGGTAGGGGTAGGGGGGGTAGGATGGAGGGGTTGGGGGCGGGGGGGGGTTGGGGTTGATCGTCAGGGTTTTTTTTGTACCCGAGAGCTCCTCCGTGGGTCCGGCTTGACGGTTCTCTCTCGCCCGTAGAAGATGGCTGGAGATAGATCGAGGGAGGTTCTCTCCCCCCCCTTCCCCCCTCGCCTCACACTCCCAATTCCTTAATGAAGGCGAATTGATGATGCGCGTCTAATGATCCGGTTATTGGGGTTTTAAAGTTATGGCGACCATATTTACCGTCTGCCCGAGTGCCGTGCCCGGCTGCGTCCAATATATCGCGGCGCAGTAGGCAGCTTTTAGTGTTCCTGGACCTGTCTGTAAACAAACCGTGGATCACATCTCTTATCTGGCAGCGCTATCTGCTCGGGTGATGGCCGCGGGTCCGGGGTTCGCGTCTATTCCGGCCGTGTTGTCGTTGTTGCAGGTATTTGTTGCTATTGTCAGGCGGAGGTGCAGGTGGAGGTTGATGTGGGGAGGGGGATGGGTAGGGGTAGGGGTAGGTAGGAGGGGCTTCTGGTGGGTTAGAAGGAGGGAGGGATGGATGGTCGGTGGGGTGGGGTTGGGGTCGGTGGGGTGGTTAGGAGGGTTGGGGGGGTTAGGGGGAGGGTGGATGGATGGATGGGTGGGCAGGGAAGGAGGAGAATGTGAGAAGGAAGGCGATGCGATGTAGCAGCTGTGTGTGAGAGAAGGGTCGCCGCCGGACTCGATTTTTGCCCGTTCCGTCGCGTTTTATTCGCCGTTTTTTGGACGTTTTTAGCGCGCTTGTAAATTTCCCCCCGGCGGTCCTAATCAGCCGCCAGCTTTGTTCCGATCTCTCACGCTGCCCGCGCTGCAGCTCGGGGAGACGTCACAAAACTCCAGCTTTTAAAAGCCTCTTCAAATACGGATTTTTTTTTTTCTTTTCTTCTCTTCGGCGAGGGAGAAAGAGAGAGTGCGAGAGCGAGCGAGCGCGCAAGCGAGAGCGAGCGAGCGCGCAAGCGAGCACCACCTCTTGTCCAAATTCGACCCGGAGCCTCGAGCCAGCTGCGGGGCGCTCCGATTCGTCCAAGACGTTTCCGAATCGCAGGGAGATGAATGGAAAAAGGGATGTGAATGAGTCTCCTGAAGAGCGCGTGAAGAGTAGAGCGCCCCTTGTGTATACATAAGGGCGGCGCCTCGGCTCCCCCCCCCCCCTCCCCCCTCGCTTTGGGTGGGGTCGGTGGAGCCACAAGAAAAATGCCCCGCAGATGTCAACCGAGGGCAGTTTATGATGTGGTTCTCCTTTTAGTAGTGGGTCTTTTTCGAACATCTGCGGTGGCGATCCGTTTCACGGCGATCGAGTCTTTCGCTATTTACTGAAGGGGCACTTCTTGTCCCTCTCTTGTATTTCTTTCTTTCTTTGGTGTCGTTAGGCTTTCGTTACATATGGATTCGTTTTTTTTATTCTTCTCTTATTTTATCTTTGTTTTTGCATTCAGACGAATACGAAGAGAGAAGCACGCATGTTCGAAATGGATCAAAGTTTAATATCATACCGCAGACATCGCCGATGCCCCGGAGCTAAAACGAGAGAGGGAGGGAGAGAGAGAGAGAGAGAGAAGGAAGGAAGGAAAAAAAAGAGAATTAGATAAATAATTTAGATGGAGTATCCCCTTCTAAGGAGTTGGATCGTCTTCGCTGTCGTCGTCTCAGGAATCGCTTTAAAGGGTTGATTTCTTATTCATTGAGAAGCGAGCGGACTGCTTTCTTTCAACCGGCGGCGGTGGTCCTCAAGACTCCTAATTGGTCCTTTTCTTTGGCGTCGTCGTCTTTGGGAAGGGGGGGGGGTCTGAGGGCTAGGGAGAAAGGAGAAGGAGAGAAAAGGAAGAAAAAAAGGGGAGGAAAATCTGGAGTGCGAAGCGGTTTGTGGAATTTCCTGGTTGATCACCCACCCCCCCTCTCTCTATATATATCTCCTTTCTTCTTTTCTCTCTCTCTCTCTCTCTCTCTCTCTCTCTCTCTCTCTCTCTCTCTCTCTCTCTCTCTCTCTCTCTCTCTCTCTCTCTCTCTCTCTCTCTCTCTCTCTCTCTCTCTCCTACCCCATCCCTCCTTCCTCTCCTCTCTTTTCCTTTTCTCATCTCGTCCCCACCCTGCCCCTTCCCCCCCTCTTCCTCTTTTATCGTACCTTAAACTCTTGATTCATTTTCTTGCCTCACTTCCTCTTTCCTTGTTTAGCACAGTCAGCTGTTTCTTTTTCATTTTTTGAGACAGTATGGCAATTTCGAAAAAAAAAGACGAGGGAAAGAATTATAATGATTAAGGCATTATTTTTAGAAACCAGATGGAGGTCCTGCCAACGGTACCCGAATTGAATATTCCAATTTTTTATTATTGTCGTTATGATTATTTTTACACGAAGATAAAAAAAAAAAAAGTTAATCACATAGTTTGTCTGTTTTTTTTGTTTTTTTTTTACGATGATAGCTAGCGGCCATTACGGTGTGCTTAGTGTGTTTGAACTCCCTCGCGTCGTCGCCGATTGAATGACGCAAGGGGTGTTTACGCTGGAAGCTTGAGCGTAATCAGGGTGAGTGTCTTAAGATTTCTCGTCGCCTCCCCATTTCCTGATTACCTGAAACGGCGAGCGGCGAGCGACTTAGCGACTTAGCGGCGAGGGGCGAGCGGCGAGCGGCAGCATCGAGTGTCATTCGTTCAGGGTTCCGGGCGGGTTCGGCGACACCAAAGGCAAGGAGGGCAATGTTGGGGGGGGGGGGCAGTGGGAGGGCAAGGGGGGCGAGGCGAAAGTGTTTATGGTTGAGTGCGACCGCAAATAAGCCTCTGAGGGGGGTAGGGGTGGGGGATGGGAGGAGGGGGGAAAAGAGAGGAGAGGAGGGGGTCGACGAGTAGTCAGCGTTTTGCCTTTGTCGTTTTTTTTTTGGGGGGGGGGACTTTTTGTAATTTTTATGTTATTTTATTTATTGTGGGTGGGGGTGGGGGGATTTATATAGGAGCTGAATTGGGAAGTGATTACATTCATCACTCTCTCTATCTATCTATCTATCTATCTATCGTTGCATTTAATCATTTTCTTTCCGTGTGCTCGGGGGGAATTGCCGGTTGAGTTTTGCTTTGAAGACACACGCCCTAGGATTGATGATCTATCCCCCCCCATCCCCCCTTTCACCCCCCTCCTCCCCCCTCCCACGATGCCTGTGGCGTTGATGGATAAGATATTTGATGGTGACGTTGAGTGTGCGTTGATCATCCGTCAGCCGTTCCCGCAGTACAACTCGCCCTCCGCTGACCTTTGACCTCGATTAGACGTATCTTGCTTAGTGAAGACAGTGATGTGTGGGAGTGTCGCACGCTTTGGTGAGCAGGTAGATTTGATCCGTGTTGGTTTTGCTTTCCCTCCCTTTCGCCTTCTCTCTCTTTTCTCTCTTTTCTTTCCGTCCATTCATTCATCCGTCTGTTCGTTCATGTATCTGTTTCGTCGTCCATCTGTCCGTATCTGTCCATCCGTCCTTACCTTCATCCTTTTATTCATTCGTTCTCTCTCTCTCTCTCTCTCTCTCTCTCTCTCTCTCTCTCTCTCTCCCTCCCTCCCTCCCTCCCTCCCTCCTTCCCTCCTTCCCTCCTTCCCTCCTTCCCTCCTTCCCTCCCTCCCTACTTGTATAAGACGACCAAAATCTAAATATTGAACCGTCATCGCTGCCGGCCCGAGCTCTCGTAATTACCCGAAGGCAGCCCTCGGGAAAGCGCTCCGACTCCGGGTTACTCCGTTACTCCGAAACTCCGGGTAATCCTCCTTATCCCATCCTCCCGGGAGTGCGTTACTGACTTCTTATCCTTCCATGCCCGGAAGGACTTGACAGGTTTGTGAGGTTTGTGTGTGGGGGGGAAAGGGCGGTGGAGGGGAAGGTGTTTGTTTGTTCATGTGTTTTATTTATCTTATTTATCATCATTATTGTTATTATTATTGTTGTTGTTGTTGTTGTTATTGTTTTTTTAGTGTGTATGTATGTATGCGTTTATTTGTTTTATTTTCGAATATTCATTGGGCTTGCTTTGTGCGCTTCCTGTGTATGGATAAGTTCTAAACAAACATATACATTTGTTACATAGCTAGCGGTGCCGATGCTGAATAGCATAATAGATCAGGCCGCATAACAAGGGATTAAGGGAAGCGGATTAAACAAAAAAAAACAAAAAACAAGGGAAATTATTTACCGTTGTGGTGCAAACATTGTGCTTGTTTGAGGAGAGAAAAAAAAAATAGTTGGATGCGCTGTGAATCGAATCTCCCTCGGGGGGGTGGGAGGGAGAGGGGGTTGTTGGGGGGTTAGGGGGTTGGGGGGGAGCTTGCATCATTCCCTACTCAAGTGTTGCATAGTTGGGAACTTTGCAATTTGATTCATTGTTTGTGTGCTAGTGTGTGTTTGTGTTAAAGGGAGGGTGGGAGAGAGAGAGAGAGAGAGAGAGAGAGAGAGAGGTGAATCGAAACGAAAAAAAATGGGAAGCCGATTTACTTTTTCTTCTCCCGGAATTTTACAAAGTAATTGGAGGAAATTACTGATAATACAGACACCTCGCATATGTAATCATGATGTGGGAGAGTGAAAACGATTATGAGAATGACGGCAAGGATTATCATCGATTTAAAACAAAATAAAACAGAACAAAAAATAAAACTAAAAACAAATCGGCCATCGAGAAAATATATAAATAAATAAATAAATAAAAACAAAGCGGCCATCGAGATTGAAGGCGATGGAGATGGGCGGGACCCTGCGGTTATTGTGGGGGTCAGCCCAGGTCACGTGAGGGTCAAGTTACTGCACGGAGGTTACAAACTATCACTGTGAATTTCCGTAGAGTTGGAAAAGATCAAATTTATTTTTTGTTTGCCCTTTAAAAATAAGGAAATGCTTTGTTCTATTGCTGTTTTGTATTTCTCCATTTAAAAAAATATCATAGTTAATCGTCACGTCACTTCGACAAAAAATATATATATGAAATATTGTAAGCACTATTTATGTTTGAGTAATCTATCTGATTTACATATAATTGAATGCATTTTTTCTCTCTTTCTTCACACGTCGACAGTTTATTCCGAAAATTACGTGTTTTTATCTTTAAGGATTTCCCCCGGCATGCGGTCAAGGTCTAGCAACGGACATGCTTGACGTATGTTGTCACGGCAGGTAATGAGGACCCGGTCAACATCCCGGCCGGAAAGCGCCTCTCTCGCCCACGTGTGCTATGCGGAGGCGAAAGAGTTAAAAAAAAAGGAGGGGGAGGGGGGGAAGGGGAGGGGAAGGGATGGTCCTTACATTAATCGAAGCATAGACGATAAAACTTATCGTTGTGGATGCGTTTGGGGGGTCCGGTCCCCATTCCTGGGGTCGATGTGGACGGATACGTAAGTTGATAATGAATGCTGTTTTTTTCTCTGTTTGCTGCATTGACAAGCACGGGTGATGGATCGTTGTCATTGCGAGGGGGACTTGAGATCAAGATGATAGGGATCGCGTCGGTATTATCATTCAAACCATCCCTTTCGTAGTTACACGATCCCAAAACAAAGACTCGAGTGTTGCAATGCCGCGGCCCTGAATATTACCAGGTAATATGAATGCACAGTGTTGCAACCGCCGCCCCGTCCCGACCCGACCCGACGCAAGAAGTGCCTGCCATCCCCGACAAATGTCTCTATTATTACCTGTCCAATTCGCCGGAATGCCAAGGACAGGAAACCAGCGTGTAGAGCTCCGCGAGTGTACGTACCTGAGTGTCGCCTTTCTGATCGGCTCCGGGAAGCTGATTAGCCCGTGTGTTTGTGTCGTGGGAAGACGTCAGGGGGATTACGTAGTGGAATGCGAGGGCCGGAAACGGGTATTGGGGCTTTGGGGGGAGGGTGGGCAGGGGGGGGAGAAGAGGAGGCCTATGGCATATGGCAGACATCTCGAGGCGGCCGCTGGGTGGAGGAGGAGGAGGGGAAGAGGGGAGAGGGGGAGAGGGGGTTCTGTATGGGGATAGAAGAGGGGGAAGTGGGGGGATGTGTCAGGGTAAGATGAGGGTTATGAATAGATTGCGTACGAGGCGGTGGAGACGGGATGAAGGGGACCGCCGTGATAATGTGGTTATGAAGAGGTGGCAGACGATAGGAAGGGCGGTGAGAGGGAAGGGAGGGGGGGAGGGGGGATTTAGGGACTACTCATCACGGGGGTATTGTGCGGGGCTGAACCGGGACTGGGGCGGCGGTGGCCATGTGAACGAAGGGTTGGCCAGGTGAGAGAGACGCAGCGGGAGGCGCTGGGAAAGGCCCTCCAGAGGGACCTGAGTACGACCTCAAACTCGAAAAAGAAAAGTCACGCCAAATCGAAGAAAGTGTCCCCGGTTTTTTCCCGACGCCGATTGAACAAACTTTTAATTTCGATCGATTTCTCTTTCTCCCACTACCCCTTCCCACTCCCCCTCCCCCCTCCGGCAAGGGCACGACCCGTTTAGGCACGAAATGACTTAAATAGAAATCGTGACGCACGCGGCTAAACGTTGTGTGTGTGCAAAGGAAACGACCTGGCAAGCGGAAGTTGCACGAAACAAGGATGTCAATATTGAATCCATGGGCATCAATGCAAGGATGTTTGCAGGCTGGAGGAGGCCGAGATTGTGACTTCCGGCGGGGCTGTGTGGTGTGGGGCGTCGGTGCGCTCAAGCTTGTAACTGCTCCTTGACTCGGTATGTGTGCGCGGAGGGCGGAGCAGGGGGCGGGGGGGGGGGGGGGGGGTGTTTGCTTGTCTTACCCCGTCGAAGGGAAGTTTACATGTTACAGGGGATTATTTTTGTTTCTTACGACAGCGGGAAGGAGGTTGAGGGAGGCCAAGGGGGAAGGGAGGAAGGCAAGGGAGTTGATCCCCCCACCCCTACCTCACCCCCACCCCAACCGAGGTCTTTCGACCGCCTTTCGGAGAACTTTGCTCGGGGAGATTTTATTGCTCGGTCATTATGGCGACTGATGTCGTTGCATAATAATAATCCGAATAATCCGCCGTCGTCCTAATCGATTATTTATTTTAGTGCCTCGTTTTTTTCTTCAACATCAGACGTATCTACACCTGCTGCTGCTGTTGCTGTTGCATGCATGCAATACGCGTCTCAAAATGAGATGTCCCTAATACCACGGTACTTGCGACGCACTTTCGTACAAACCGCGCCCGCGCCCATCAGGCCGTTTCGGCGTTCCGGCCTTTATCGCGACCGGCGGAGTGCTATCGACGGGGGAAATCCGGTCTCGAAGGGAACGGCGAGTGCGATTGGCCGTTAATTGCGTATCGGATTGGTCGTAGTTTTTTTTTTCTTTTTTCATAGTCGAGTATTTTATTATGCAAATGAAGGTAGCGAGGGAACAAGGCCCCACCTGTTGTGTGCGGGGCAGCGTTACCGCAGACTAATATTGACGGAACCATCCGTGTGTTTTTATATGCTAATGCGTGCATTGGAGGCATTAGCACGGGCATAATGGTGCATTTTCCAAGTTTACCCTTCCATTAGTTGATGCTTCGGAGTTATTCTTTTAGGTATTGGCCGAGGGAGACTTGGAGGTAGGGGGTGGGGGTGCCGGAGACGTGTAGGGGGAGGGGGGGGGATTGGGGTTGGCGGCCGAAGGTGCTGGGAGTGG
This sequence comes from Penaeus japonicus, assembly GCA_017312705.2. Classification (NCBI taxonomy): domain Eukaryota; kingdom Metazoa; phylum Arthropoda; class Malacostraca; order Decapoda; family Penaeidae; genus Penaeus; species Penaeus japonicus. Next base: position 74,518 of record BOPN01003678.1, on the reverse strand, counting down.
GGATGTACTGTCTGGGCGTCTCCTGTTGCGTTTTAATGATGCGATGCGAACTTCCTCTTCAATAGGCGCAGTTGCAGTTGCTTTACAGCCTTGCTATTGCCCAACCTTCCTTCCCTTCCGTACTCCCCCCCCCCTTCCCCCCTCCCCCCCTCTGCCAGGCCACGGTGGCGTTGTGTTGAGCCGAATTGACTGCCGCGCAATCGCCTTGCTTGAATGCCGACACCCTCGCTCGCAGGGGAAGGGTTGCTGTTCAACGAGTAATTAAGTCCTTATAGTTTTACAGTACCACGCAGTCCCCCCCCCCTCCCCTCCTCCCTCCCCTCCTCCCCCCTGCGCGCTTTCAACACGGGAATCTCAAGCAGAACTTATTTATGATAATGTTTGTGAGAGGAGAGCGACGCGCGACTTTGCGCCTTGGCACACGGGGCTATAGGGTGGGTTGTTCTTTGCACAAGGGGGGGGAGGGGGAGGTCAAGGGTCACGATGACTCCGGGTCGCCAGTGTTTAGATGTCGCTTAAAGGTTATACACAACGATCTCATTCTCTCGTCTCTAGTCCTCTGTCTCTCTGGGAGGTAGAGATTGTGATTGGTCAGGTGTTTTTATTTTTTTCTTTCAATATTCAATAAGAAATTCAATCGCGGTCTTGAGACAAGTGTAAGAAATCGTGGCGCGATGGATGAGCCTGATTCCAATGGAGCGATTTCGAGGCCGAAGATACGCGTCCCCGCCGTACTTCGCAGCCCGCGGAGCGTTTGCTTGTTTCTATAATTGCCTTGACACCATTTGCATACAATGGCCGGGGATTTGACGCGATAGTTTCAACATGTTCGCACGATGGAGGGAGTCTGCGTCCCTTCGGCACCGACGGGCCTCCGCCGCCGAAGTCGTCGAACGGCGTGTCGAATCGGGAGGTGGGAGCAGCTGCTCGACCAGGAGGGAACCGGGGCGTGAGGCTGAATCTCTTGTCGACTTTGGGACCGTATAGAGAAGGGCAGGGGGAGGGGAGGAGTAAGTGAGGGAGGGAGGTGGAGAGGGGGAGGGAGGGGAGAAAGTGCTAGCGTGAGAATGGGGAGAGAAGGAAGGAAGGTGGAGTTCGGTGGAGATTACCTGTGGGTGTTGAAGGGGAGCCGAGCATGCGAGAGGCGAGAAGAGAGAGATCATGAACGACGTCGCATCGAGGCGTGACAGGAAGGGAGGCAGAGGAAGCACGTTGACTTTAAAAGACAAGAAAGCAAGAAAGAACGAGAGAAAACAAGGGAGAACGATTAGCCGAGTATGATTGGATAGACGCAGGTATATAAGCCTCCCAGTATGTAGACGGAGAAGTTGCCTCCAGAGGGCATTGCAATAGGAATAAACATGAAATATATATGTATTGTAAATATATACCTGACTGTGACTTTCCAGGGATTGGAAAGAAAAAAAAAATGGTGTTAGTAAAAAAGAAAATGGAGGATCGGAATTGTTTAGGAGGTGACATGTAAAAAGATAAGTTCACAACTGCATAAAAAAGAGAGGGTGGAAGGAGCGTGGAACAGAGTAGGGTAGGACGTTACCAAGGGGTGACAGAGGTCGTCGGCGAAACTCTACGGTAATCGGTTGCCACTTCTGAGTTATTTAGGGGGAAAGACTCCATAAAATCCTTTTAAATATGTATTTATATATTTATTTATCTATTTTTTTCACGCCCTAACACTCAGACCTAAGGGCATTCCTGGCATGTGTAGTAGCTAACGTTGAGCATAGTGTGCGCTTGCATCCCTCCCTCCCCCCCCCCCCCCTCCCACCCTCCTCTGCACACCGTCCCAAGAATTGCAATGATTTGGTAAGAAGGTGGCTGAGGCGGCCCGGGCCCATCCATCAGGAGGACGTCGCGGCCCATTCTTGCCTTGCTGCCGCCGCCCCCCTCCCCCCCCTCCTCTCCCTGGACACGAGGGCTGCACTCACTCCGAGGTGGTCTGTGCAACATAGCCCCTTCTTCGGGTGACCGCTAAGGTACGACTGACTCGGTGGCCGCGTCAGGGAAAAATAAAAAAGGGGGAGGGGGAAGGGGAAGGGGAATGGGAAGGGGTTCTTTCTTCCCTCTTGTTGATTGGGTTGATTTCCATTCGTGAAATGTCAGACGATTCCGGATTTGAATGGTTGCATCCACTTTTATATATAATATCCCTGTAATATTTCATGTTTTTTGGGGGGATTTATCAGTATTCGGTCTTTCAGTCAAAAATTAAGAGTTCCGCCTTTCGTAGAAAAAAAAATAATGCAAACACCCCCCTCTCCCCCCCCCACACACACACACGCGCGCAAATTAGTACATACTGCTCGTTGTATCTCACTTCGAGTGTGTTCCGCGTGAACTAGGACTGCGCAGGGAGGCCATAGCGCTGCAGACCTCGAGCAGGAGAGATCCCGTGAATGTGTGGCCCTTGTCGTCTCGATCAGCTATCGGCGCCATTGACGGCCGTGTGGGGCTTTTCGCTAAGAGACTCAACATCAATGGTAGACCCCTATAGGACTCTCTGCTCCTCCTCCTCCTCCTTCTCCTTCTCCTTCTCCTCCCTCCCCAGCGACCAACACCGACGGATGGATCCCCACCTCCCCTTCTCCTCCATCTCTTCGTTTCTCCCTCCCTCCCTCCCTCCTCTTCGCCCTTGTATTGATGTGTGATCACCTTTTTGCCTTGGCCCTCTCCCCTCCTCTCTCCCCTTCCCTTCCCTTCCCTTCCCTTCCCTTCCCTTCCCTCCCCTCCCCACCCCTCCCGTCCCTCAATGTCCCTCCCCCTAGAGGCCTTATGATCCAAGGAGATGCTTTAGAATAGAGATTATTTAATTAAGCTAGAAATTTCTAAGATCGATCGCCAGGACACGATTTTCTGTTTTAATTTTCCCTCGTTACGTTACGATATATATGATGTGATGTTTATGATAATGGTAATAATAATAATAACGATAATGGTAATAATGATCATGATAATAATAATAATAATGCTGAATATCTTTATTTTATTTTTTTTGCATCTTTATTATCATCATTATCATCACTGAGCTGTAGCATTATTACCATCATCGTCATCATTATTATTAGCGTTAGCATCGTTATCTTGAGTGAGCGTTCGTTTTTGGCGTCTCCCCTGCGCCGGTAATAAAGCGGGTGCCAATATTTTGACATTTCTCGACCACCGCTTTTCATCCCAAAGCCGATCACATGACCGCCGATGTAATCAAGGCAGATAATCCTCTTTTTATTCCCCTCTCTATTCCTCTCTCCCCTCTTTTCCTCTTTTTTTTATTCTTTTTCTTCTCTTTTTTTCCGTTCTCTCTTCCTATCTCTTTTTCTTTCTCTCCCTTTTTTCCTTTCTTTCCCACTTTTATTAATCTTCCTTTTCTCTCTTCCCTCTCTCTCTCTCTCTCCTCACCCTCATTCTTCCTCTCTTATTCTCTTTCGCTCTTATTTCTTTTTCACTCTGCTTTCATTCTTATGTAATCTCCCCCACGCCCACTCCCCGCCCCCCTTCTCTTCTTCCGTCGCGGTACTTCTGTCCCTCTCTGTTAATATTTTTCTCCCCGGCTCCAATTTCCAATTATGTTTCATTCGAACCCATGTGTGTCTTGGTTAGGATTTCATTTTGTGTGTTTATTCTATTTTCATTTATTATTATTATTATTATTATTATTATTATTATTATTATTGTTACTCTTGTTGTTATTATTATTGTTATTATTTATTATTATTATTATCATTATTATTATTATTGTTATTGTTGTTGTTATTATTATTATTATTATTATTATTATTATTATTACTATTAATATTGTTATTCTTATTTTTATTATTATTATTATTGTTATTATTATTTTTATTATTATTATTATTGTTATTATTATCTCCATTATTAATTTTTTTTATTGTTATTATTATTATATTTTACATCGGAAACGAGTGACATTTTCGGCAATCGGGAGTGCATGATGTTTTAATTCTGTGACTCTTTATTGCATGATTTAATCCGGATTATCTTGACAGTCACAACTATGAGAATTCTTCCCCCCACCCTTACTCCCACCCACCCATCCGTACCGCCCGATGTTTTGTACTGAGGTTAGGGGCGTGAGGCCTTATGGGTCACTTTTGTCGAGGTTATGGGGTCAATTTGCGTCGACGGTGGATTGGTAAATTGTGCCTGTTCGTATTGTCATATTTCTCACGCTCTTTCATTCATTCTTTCACGCAGATTTCCCCTATACACTCTCTCTCTTTCCCTTTCTTTTTCTTTCTTTCTCTCTTTCTCGCTCTCTCTCTCTCTCTCTCTCTCTCTCTCTCTCTCTCTCTCTCTCTCTCTCTTTCTCCGTTACTCGCTCTCTTTTTATATATATATATATATATATATATATATATATATATATATATATATATATATATATATATATATATATATATATAAATGTATATATCTGTCTTCTCTCTCTCTCTCTCTCTCTCTCTCTCTCTCTCTCTCTCTCTCTCTCTCTCTCTCTCTCTCTCTCTCTCTCTCTCTCTCTCTCTCTCTCTCTCCCCCTTTTTTTTGTCTTCTAGTGTCATGCATCCGTTATCAGGCGGTTCGTTGCGTGCTGCTCTGCCCTCTTGTTATCACATGCCAGCGTGTTATCACCTTCTCGGCATCACTGGATTTCTCTCCTGCCTCTCCCCCGCTTCTGCCCTTGCGTGTTCCTTCTCCCTCTTATTCTCTCCTTCTCTCTCGACCCTTATCTCCGTCCTTATCTTTCTTTCGTTTTGAGGGTCTTGTATTCCTCTGCTCCCTTCGCTACGCCTCGTTTCATTTTTCTTGCATTAATCACCTGTTGTCTAATTAATAGTTGCGTTTCGGTCCTTCTCTGACCATGGTTTTTATTCCCTCGTTTTCTTTCTCTTCCTGTTTTTTTTATGGTGTCGCGTTTTCTTTCTCTTGTATTCTTTTATTGTCTCGTTTTCTTTCTCTTCCCGATTATTTTTACGGTGTCTCATTTTCTTTCTTTCTTCGGCTCCTCGTTATCGCGTTTCCTCTCGTGTCTCTTTCTTCTTATCTCATCGGTTATCAAGGGGGCCGTGTGATCTTTTTTTTTTCTTCTTTCTTTTTCTTCTTCGGCTGCGCAACAATCGGTTTTATGGTGGCGTGAGAGCTGTCCCTTTGGTGTTGCAATTCTCTGCAGTGATCAACATTCATTCCTTCTTGTCGTCTCGCTTGCCTGTTTTTTCTTTGATGTGCTTCGCCGCTTGTGTGCTTTGGGCTTGTTTGTTTGTTTGTTTGTTTTGATTTTGTTTGATTCTCGTCTTTGCATCGCTAAGTTATCTCTCTCTCTATATATATATCTATTTATCGTTTATTTTCTCCTTTGTAAACTCGAATTCGAAAATCAGAAACGGGACTGTGCTGTAATTCTGCTGTGTAGTTTTATTACGCTGTTCGGCCAATCTTTATTATCGTTAATGATTAGAATTGCATTTATGTTGCATATATGAGGCGCGTGTTGCATCGGGGATTTTAGCTCTTATATATATATCTGCCAGTTATATTTGTTACTGTTTATTTACAAAGAGTTATTTGAATACGTTCTTAATACACGTTTTATTAAGGGCAGATGCCTTTGATGGCCTTCTCCCCTCTGTTTGCTTTCTATATTTATTCACTAAATATTTCTGAAACTTATTTATATACACATATGTGCGCCGTGGCTCGTGGCTACACTTTCATCATCGTCTTTTTTTTCTATTCTGGATTTTCCCCTTTCTTCCTTTTTTTTTAATTCTTCCTCGGTCGCTTGTTTTTTTTCTATCTTTCGTTCTTTCTCATTCTCCCCCCTTTCTCTCTTTCTTTCTTTCTTTCTTATTCTCTCTCTCTCTCTCTTTTCCTTTCCCTCTTATTCTCTCTGTTCCTCTCTCTCTCTCTCTTTCTCTCTTTTCCTTTCTCTCTTATTCTCTCTTTTCCTCTCTCTCTTTCTCTCTATCTCCTTCTCCCTCCCTCCATCACCTCCTTCCCTCTCCCCTTTCCCTCACTCTCCCCCTCCCTTTCTTCCCCCCTCCACCTGCACCCTCTCTCTCTCTCTCTCTCTCTCTCTCTCTCTCTCTCCCGCCATTCCCCCTGAGTTTACATCCTTGGTAATTATTCATTGACATGTGGCACTCATCTCTCTCTCTCTTTCTCTCTTTCTCTCTCTCTTTCTTTCTCTCTTTCTCTCTCTCTTTCTTTCTCTCTTTCTTTCTCTCTTTCTCTCTCTCTCTCTCTCTCTCTCTCTCTCTCTCTCTCTCTCTCTCTCTCTCTCTCTCTCTCTCTCTCTCTCTCTCTCTCTTCGTCGAATGGGCATAAAGGGAGTAAGGGACACGTGTTCGCCCTATTTTGCCGTCCTCTCAGCCTATCGAGGGAGGGAGGGAGAGAGATTGCGAAGGGTAGGAGGGAAGGGAGGGGGGGGGGAGTGATTGTCAAGGCTCATTGAAAAGCCATTTTTCGCTTATTGAAGTCGATCCACGCTGTTCTTCGCCTTCAAGATCACGTCAGCATCTCCCTTTCCGCCGATCAGCTGACGATGATGCAAATCGCCGTCTCCTCTTTCCTATCTGTTGTCAGATAGAAGGTGGGATGGGGGGGAGGGGGGAGGAGGATATGACGCGACGCCCCCTCCACCTCTTCTCCCTATAGCCCGTCTCCCTTCCTCCCCTTCCTCCTCCTCCTCTCCCACTCCTCCTCCTCCTCCTCCTCCATCTCCTCCATCTCCTCCTCCTCCTCCTCCTCCCCCCCACTCCCCCCCATTCGTTGAAGTCGGTTCGAATTCCAATCGTGGGATCTCTATCTCTCCCTATTTTCCCCTCTCTTTGCTCGTCAGCGCTGCATTATTCGCCTTCGAATATCTTCTCTCTCCCTCCCTCTCCCCCCCCCCCACTCCCCTCACACTTAAATCCCCGCGCGCACATCCCCCCCCCGCCCCCCTACCCCCGTCCTATTCAGCGTGACGTCACTTCCTCCATCTCGGGGGAGTGTTTTCTTTCAGCATGAGGGGTCTCTTCCCCCTCTTCCCCCTCTTCCCTCTTCCTCCAGTCCCCTCTTCCCCCTCTTCCCCCTCTTCCCCCTCTTCCCCCCCTTCGCGTAGGCTTTTTGTCCCCCCTCTCCCCATCTCCCCTCTCCCCCTCTTCTTCTCTCCTCCCTTATTCCCTCTTTCCGTTGCCGACACGTCATTTCGGAAGAACTTAGGTGGACGAATCAGGCTCGAAGATGAGGTCTATACATAGGCCTACTAATAAAGGCGCAAGTTTTTTTATTTTTATTTTTATTTTTTTATTTTTTTTAACATGTGTGGCTCGTTCAGGGAATTAGCAAACGTGTTTATTTTCATCCCCTAATTTCATCCATATTTATTTATTTTCCCACATTCATTATAAAAGGAGACACAATAGAACGAGTCTACTCTTCATCACCGTGTTTATCCAAGTATTCACCTGTGACCCTATTTCGTCCCGACTCGTGTATTCCATTATTTAACCCTTTACCCTCATTTCCTCGGTCTCGCTGTCACTTACGAACGAGGCACATGAGGGCACAGTGGAGGGGGGTGTATGTATGCTAATTACTGGCTTACACTTGTTACACGTGTCGCTTACCTCCGGGAACACGTGTTAAGTCGGCCTAGCATCATTAGTAGGGGCAGGGAGGGAGGGAGGGGGGGAGGAGGAGAGGGTTAGATAGGAGGGTTGGAAGGTTTGACTGAGGAAGGTTCAGTTGGCTGTGTTGTATTGGTTACGTTTTTGGCTTGTTCTTTGTAGCTAGTTTTTTTCCCTCTTTTCTCTCTCTCTTTCTCTTTCTTTCTCATTCTCTCTCATCTTTCTCCCTCTCTCTCTCCCTCTCTCCTTCTCCTCCTCTCTCTCTTTCTCTCTTCCTCTCCCTCTCTCCGTCTTCATTTGTGTGTTAGAATATTTATTTATGCTTTTAAGAGTTAGAGTTCCTTAACTTGGGATTGTCATGTTTGTTCACGGGGGATTTCCAGGAGTTACTTTGAACGGCGATTTGATTGTGCCAATTGGGACTAGTTTGCTTTAATGTCATCTTTTGCCCATGTCAGATAATGACCATGAACTGTATAATTACTGTTTTTAACTTGGGGAAATTCCAGCTGGATAACTGTAGCCTTGTGAGCATTAACAGTATATGGCAATTACGCTGTGATTAGCTGAAAGGTCGCTTGTATGATTACAGTTCTCTCTCTCTCTCTCTCTCTCTCTCTCTCTCTCTCTCTCTCTCTCTCTCTCTCTCTCTCTCTCTCTCTCTCTCTCTCTCTCTCTCTCTCTCTCTCTTCCTTTTTTTGCTTGATCTTCATCTTTATTCCATCTTCCCTTTCGGTAGATTTTTCTTTTTATGTTCCTCCATTTAATTTCTCCTCTTCATCTCCGCCGTTCTATCTAGTCATTCCCTTTATCCTTGTCTTTCTTTCCTTTCATCTCATGTTCTTCAAGTTTCTTCATTTACTTTTACTGGCACTTCCTTTTCGTTCTGTTTATCCAGTTTTCTGCGTTTATTTTTTCAACCCCGTTCGTTCTGATTAATAATCTATTCATTTCATGTTTGAAAGATATTCATAATTTATGACTTGCTCGTCCTCCCCCTTTTATATAAACGGGGGGATAGTTTTGATAATGTTTATTTTTCATGAACTGTCCAAAGAGTATAAGCACATAGTCACGAGAGAAAAAAACGAAATTATATATATATAAATATATATATATATACTTATATATTCTCTTTTCTTATTGAGGGATAGAATTTTTCGCTACGCACTCATAAGTAGGCCTAAGTGAAGCACCATACTATAGGTACCCCTCCCCCTCCCCCTCCCCCTCCCCACATCTTTTCCTCGTACCGCCACCGCTTATCACCGGCTCATCAGGAGGAAAAACGGTATAGGCCTACCTACTATGAATATTCATTGTTCATTTCCAGTATCTCTGAAAATGTAGAACGCGATAGCCATCTACAAGCCAGGCCTGGTGGATTGCGGATATATATATATGCTCGCTGTCCAAATAAATCTAAAACATGGGTTTGTGTGAGCGGCCATCCATGCCCCCAGGGTGCGTCGGGGAGTGATTCGTCTTCTGTCGGGGGAATAATATGCTTTTGGACGCCTGCTTCGGGACTTTGGGGTTGGGTGATGGGGAGTTGGGTGTGTGGGAACGGCCGGAATGAGGAATTGGGTGTGTGGGAATAGGAAGAGGTGTAATGGGGAATTGGGTGTGTGGGAGGGGGTGTAATGGGGAATTGGGTGTGTGGGAGGGGATGTAATAGGGAATTAGGTGTGTGGGTGCGGGAGGAATTGGGAATTGGGCGTGTGAGAGGGGGTGTATTGGGCGTGTGGGAACGGGAGGAATTGGGAATAGTTTGTGTGGGAGGGTGTGTAATGGGGAATAGGGTGTTTGGAAGCGGAAGGAATGGGGAATTGGGTGTGTGGTAGCGGACGTAGTTGTGGTATTTTAGGTTTGTGTTTTTCTCTGGACTTAGTTGGGTGGTCGCTTGCGGTTCTTGTGCGTGTTAAGTGGTGTTTAGCAGGTGGTTAGTGATGATCCTGTGCGTTAGGATAACGAATACAAATATTGTTACTGTTATTTTTTTATCATCGTCACTATCAATATCGCTATTAGGTAGATAGAGAGTTAATCATGTTTTTTTTTCTTTCATTAAACATTCTCTTCATCTTAAAAGTATTTTCATTTTCCAAATGAATCTACTTCAACAGAATAGATACAAGGGAGTTCGTAAACGGGCCTTCACCCCCACGGAATTATTTATTGTTACGGAGGTAAAGAAGAAGAAGAAGAAGAAGAAGAAGAAGAAGAAGAAGAAGAAGAAGAAGAAGAAGAAGAAGAAGAAGAAGAAGAAGAAGAAGAAGAAGAAGAAGAAGGAGGGGGAGGATGGGGGGAGGGGAAGGAAGTTGCATATCACTACATTTAAAGCTTGGAAATTCTCTCTCTATTTTCTTCTTTATTTCTTCTTCATCATAAACAGGCATGTTCGAATTAGTATCACCATTCGGCATACAAGCGCAACGAACGATGCCAAAGACTTCGAGTACGTGTCACTCCAAAGGTTGTCATTTTTTCCTCCAAGAAAAAGTATAGCCTCGAGCGTTTGGAGGCATCGCCCACAGTCGCAATGCCCGGGAGAGGCGCAGCGCATCTACACGGCATCAACACGGATGTCTGGGAGAGCAGGTGTCGGTCAGTGTCAGGTGCGAGAAGAAGAAGCAGCAGCGAGCGGGCGGGCGGGCGGGAACAGTGGTCCCTGCCTTCCTGGTCCGGCCGTCAGCTGGGTCGACGAACAGACCTCGTTCTCTCCCGCCCACACTTAACACCTTGCCTCACGTACATCCCTGAAATATTAACCAGGTATGATGTATGTTAAGCCTGTGCGATCCAGTTGCTAAAATTCGGGATTATAGTGTCAGCGTGTTAGACGTGACCATCGAGGGCCGCTGTAATCCACCGGTAAATCCCTCTCGCTCCCCCTCCTTCCCTCTCACTCCCCCTCCTTCCCTTACACCGAAGCTGTCCTATATCAGGATTACCTATAATTTTCATAGGTTCGGTAGCGGCGGCGGAGATCGGATACGGCGCATAAATCCTGCACCGGCGGACTTGAAATGTTGGCCGAGGCTGCGGCGGTAAGGGCGGTCTACGCATTGCCGCCCCGCACCGGGATCGACTCTACGGCTCATGAATGTGATAATTTATCGCTTAACCGGTCAAGATAAGACCGCCTGGGTGGTGCATAGTTCTCTTATCTGGGATGATGATGAGAAAAGATAAGGGAAGGACATCTTGCAGAATTATATTGGTTGTATACGTTTAATGATATTAGAAAGAGGCCGTAACTTTTGGGATTAAGGTGGAGGGTGATGGATCGTGTAGGGGGAGGGGGAGAGGGAGGGGGGAGCAGATGGAGGGGAGGGTTGAAGATTGGGGGGGAAGGGGGGAGGGGTCAAGGGGTTGAGCCTGTGACGGCAGCTCCCTGGCATGTCTGCGCCGCGTACCCCGGTCGGCCTCCCTCTGTCAGCTCCCTGATTTCGCCCATTGAGTCGTCTACATCATGGCATCGCACAGTCACTCGTAATTACCGACTCGTGTACGAACGGCGAATCGCGGGACCGCCCACGACTCGCTAACTACGAACGACTGCGGAATAGGACGAGGGGGATGCGTGGTATGTGTGCGCTGCGGATGGGACGAGGATGGGTGCGGGCGGGGATGAGGGCGGGCGGGCGGGTGGGACACTCGAGGAGGGCACTCTGCACACCGCTCACCCGGACCCATGCAGGGGCGCGACCCAGCTACGACCGTGTCCTTTTGTGCAATCAAGGTCACCCTTATAGTTAGTGCGGTCGCCCATAGGAGTTCAGCATTCCACTGTCGTCCGTTATCGATAATTAGTGAGCCACGGGAATAATTGCCCTCGTTGCAAGCAATTGATGTGCTGCCGGAGACATTCTGCGAATCGCCAGTGGCAACAAGCTCTGCGTAGAGTCAGCGTCGTGGCGCGCCGAGGCATCGAGAGTCCCCGACCCGCTGTGTGAAACCATATTTTTTATGAGGGTTCCGTCGCGGTCGCACAGCTGTAGCAGAGAGCGTAATAACAGTCGACCCATAATTAGCATATTCGGCCTCCATGTTACCCGTCCTCGTTGCAAAATATTGCACGCCCTGATATTTACGCCTAATGAGATGTTCGGTTGCACAAACCGAGACGGGTAAGTTTGTCAAGTGTAAAGGTACTGGCAGGGCCCCGCCCGCCCCAATAAGGGAAGCTCTCGTAGCGAAGCGCCCGTGCACCGCTCGCTGCCCCCAGCCCGGCCCGGTCTAGTGTGTTGTTCTCCCGCTAGGGGGATGGCTGCATAATGTCAACATGGCTCTGCACTCTCCATTATGTTGAAGCCGCCGGCCCTGGCCGTGTCGGGGGATGGCGCTCTGCTGGGCCAGGCAGACAGGGCAGGGAGAGAGAGCACAGGGATGGGGTGAGAGGAGAGAGGGAAGAGGGAGGAGAAACGGAATTGGAAGAAGGAAAGAAATTGTGGGAATAAGGGAACGAATTACACTCGTCGATAGGCAAGGCTTCCTGTTCATTTTTCTGTTTATAAAGCCCCATTTAGGGCTGACTAGAATCACGCCGTTAATGCTGCTTAGAAATTCGCAAATGAACCATCGTGACGACTAGCAATGGCCTCTAACCCACGCCAGGATAACTTCAAATCCTTGTCCTCCGAGGGCTCCTAGGGGGAAAAAAAAAGTCCTGTGAGGAACATTCCCCTCCGGTATGTGGTCCGAGTGAAATCTCGAGTGGAAGATGTAGCGTCGGGGAGGAGGGCGGGCGGGGAGAAGGGCGGGCGTGACGCGGGGATTTGATTGACTTTATTGGTCGAAAGAAATCCCTCGGCGCATCCTTAATCCCTTATTACCATACTGGACAGCGAGGGGCCATTATGGGAAGTCGCTCTAACGCTATGGGACGTTGCAGGCGGCTCCTTCCAGCGCCGGGAGCTCTCCTCCTTCAGCCTTCAGCCAGCTCACGTGAGCCCCTGGTGCGGCCGGCTCTATGGTGTATATTTTCTGGTACTCTCTCTAACTTTCTCTCTATTTCTCCCTCTATTTCTCTCTCTCTCTCTCTCTCTCTCTCTCTCTCTCTCTCTCTCTCTCTCTCTCTCTCTCTCTCTCTCTCTCTCTCTCTCTCTCTCTCTCTTTTCCCTCCCTCTTCCCCTCCCTCCCTCTTCAACCTCCACCTTTTCTCCCTCCCTTCTCAACCTCCACCTCCTCATCCTCAACCTCATCCTCAACCTCTTCCCTCCTCATCCTCATCTTCCTCAACCTCCTTCCTCCTCTACCCCCCTACCCCCCCCCCTCGCCCCCCCCCCCCCCCCCCCCCCCCCCCCCCCCCCCCCCCCCCCCCCCCCCCCCCCCCCCCCCCCCCCCCCCCCCCCCCCCCCCCCCCCCCCCCCCCCCCCCCCCCCCCCCCCCCCCCCCCGCCCGGGCACCACGACCACTATCGTACAAAAACCTGATCGGCAAAAATGTGTGTGAATTGGGCCTGAGCTCCGAATGCGGATTCCATGTCAGCCGTCGTCCGGCCTCATTAATATAATTTACGACCATTTGGGCTTAATTTCACCAATCAGCAACACTTGATAACCTCCCAGGGGCGCAGGGAATAAAAGTCTTGGAGGCTGAACTGTAGGTCAACCTGGGGTAAGGGGTAAGGGGTAGGGGGTAGGGGCGACGAGTGGGTAGGGGTTATGGGGCGACGAGTGGGTAGGGGTTATGGGGTAAGGGGTAGGGGGTAGGGGCGACGAGTGGGTGGATGGGTGGGTGGGTGGGGTAGGGTGGGGTGTGTAGGGGACTCATTTGTCATCTGCGAATACATGTTTGAGGCCCTTGATGATTTGGATTCTGATTGGCTCCTGATTGGCGATCCGCCCGAGCCCGGTGTTCTGAGTGGTGTGGGTGACGAGGCCGAGGGAGAAGGAGGATTTCTTAATGAATTTATGGGAGACGTTATTCAGGCCGCGGTGGCTGGCGTTGGTCGGGTTGGGAAGTCGTGCTTTATAAATTATAAGCACACACACACACACACACACACGCACACACACACACACACACACACACACACACACACACACACACACACACACACACACACACACACACACACACACACACACACACATATATATATGTGTGTGTAAATATATACATACATACATACATACATATATACATACATACATACATACATAACCATATATACACACATACATACATATACTTGTGCAAATACATGAATATATACACATACATACGCTTACACATATATGGGTATGTATATATAATATATATATATATGTACATTGTTGATGTTTCTTGTTTTTATTATTGCTACTTTTGTTATGAGGATGGCCATAATTATGTTATAATTATTTATATTACTACTATTATTAATATTATTATTGTTATCGTTATCGTTGTTATATTGTTATTATTATTAGATTTGTTTGTCCGACCATGCATGCATTAGCATAATCATTTACTTATGCCTTTACTCCTTCATGTGTATCCTCGAGCATCAGGATACTCTTGGGGTCGAAGAGGAAATGGCAGTCGGTAATATCATGCAGGATTGCGTCTATATATATTGCATATGAAGTTGCACATGCATATCCCATCTAGTTGTCGGCGAGATAGCATTCGCGGCCTGTGTAAAGTAGCCAGTGTCCATTTGGGTCGGCTCGGGCACGCTTGCCGTCCGTCTTCTTTCTTTCTTTCTGGCTCTTGAGGGAGGGAGGGGGAGAGGGAGAGGGAGGGAGAGGGAGGGAGAGGGAGGGAGTGAGGTAGAGAGAGGGAGGGAGGGAGAGAGAGGGGGAGAGAGGGAGAAAGGGAGGGAGAGGGGTGGGTGAGTTCCTTTGATGTCTTCCAGGATCTTGTCTGCCTCTTTTTTTGTTTTTTGTATTGTTTTATTTGTTATTGTTATTGTGTAAGGTCGGTTTTGGTCTCTACCTAATTATAGTTTGCTTTCTTGTTCTACGTCGTTTCTTTTGTCAGTGGCACGCGAATGTGACTCGTAAGCGCTGCTTGTATTTACTCGCCGCTAATTAAAGCGTCAGGAATTCTCCGCATTTTCCGAGACTTTAGTGATCTCTCATATTTTCTCTCTCGTAATTTACTGTTGCATTGACTTTTATCATGATAATTCACGATGTTAACTCTGCCTCGTCTTGCAGCCACCACCAACGATTTAAACTGTTTATTATACAGGCATTCGGCCGGGAATCTCTGCATGCTGCTTGCCTTCCTTATCGCTCTTTGAAGATCTCCGCCGGGGTCTCATCAGCACTAGAATATCCGTCCGTTGCGTCGGCTCTTTTTGTGTCCGCCTCCGCCAAGCCACTCTCACTCTCTTATCTCCCTTCCTCCGCCTCCTTTCTTTCCCTATGCTGTCTATTCCCTATTCTGTCTGTTCCTTATTCGTGCTTCGATGCTTCCCTTCCTTCGTTTCTCTCTTTTTTTTTTTCTTCTTTTTTTTCTCTCTCTCTCCCTGCGGCCGTTCTATCCTGGTCTGCTGCAGCGCCGAATCTCGCCGTATCGTTGGTCTGTCAGTCAATCTGTCTGTTGGTCTGTGTCTGCTACAAACGAGTTCAGTGTCTCGGGCCAATCAGAATCCGAGGTGTCTATCAGTGTCTGTACCTGCCAAGACTTACTCAACGCTGCTGATACAGGCCTCGCTGTATTTTATTAGCAGGTAGAGCGGGGAGGGGCATTTCGTCTCCCCCCTCCCCCCCCTCTCTCTCTCACTCCCCCTTCCCCATCCCCTTCCCCCTCTCTCATTCCTCTCCCCCACCCTCCCTCTCTCTTCTCTCCTCAGTGTTTATGTGTATGTGTTCCTGGCTGTTTATCGGTGGGCTTATCAACGGCTCGTGTTTGTCCACCGGGAGCGATCTGGCTCTGGTGTTTGTGTTGAGTTATCGGCGAGTGCTGTCCATACGTGGAGGCGAGTGCTTGTCCCGATCCAGCGATAGTCGGGGCTGAGACTTAAAGCGTTGCGGGCAGGTGTGCTTGACCTATTCGGGGGTGTCCCCTTCTTGTTTCGACTTGGGCACACGGAGAAAGCCCCTTCGACGCGGAGTCCTGGAGTGGGTAAAGGCCTTCGACGCGGAGTCTTGGAGTGGGGTTTTGTGTTTTAGGATCTCGTGTCCGACTGCCGCTGTGGTCTTTCGTGCTTGGTTACCGGATTGAAAAAGAGGGCAGGGGGGGTGGGATCATCAGCCACGGGCGTGCGAGAGTGGCAGCGAGCGCCCATGCTTCTGAAAACGGCCGGCTTTCAAGTATTCGATTTTTGCGCCGGGGCATCTGCATAAGGCAGCTTCGCGTATCTGTGTATCTAATCGGCCGTCCAGACAAAATGATGCAGCCAGTCGTCCCCCATGTTGCCTCTGACAGCTTATCCGGCGAATCTGCGGTTCCACGCCATCTATTCCCCAAACTTCTCGTCAATTTGCCAGTGGTCTGGATGCTGCGGTCTCTTTCTTTCTCTCTTTCTTTCTCTCTTTCTTTCTCTCTTTCTTTCTCTCTTTCTTTCTCTCTTTCTTTCTCTCTCTCTCTCTCTCTCTCTCTCTCTCTCTCTCTCTCTCTCTCTCTCTCTCTCTCTCTCTCTCTCTCACACACACACACACACACACACACACACACACACACACACACACACACACACACACACACACACACACACACACACACACACACGCACACACGACCGTCTGCGAAATTAAACAGGAAATTGAGAGTTTGAACGATAGGCCTATATGTACGTAAGTGTGAGTCGATCGTATATCGTTCCTTGACCCGATCGTTTGGCATTTGTTTTTCTTTTTTCTTCATCTTGATTATTCTCGTTTTCTGTAAAAGGAAAACGTGATTCAATTGATACACCCGACTGAGGTAAACATTAATCTTAATGTCGTTATATTTGGTTGCTGACAAGCAACTAATTATAGATAACAAGTAGTAGAGGCAGTGCATCAATCAGCTGCCCATGCCCCCCCCCCACCACACACACACCCTCCCCTGGCCTCTCTACCGGGGTCTCGCTCTCTAATCTCTTTACTGCGCTCCCTTCCTTTGACTTAGAGCTGACTGGAGAAGTAATTACATACATATATATATACATATATATATATATATATATATATATATATATATATATATATATATATATATATATATACATGTGTGTGTGTGTGTGTGTTTGTTTGTTTGTTTGTTTGTTTGTTTGTTTGTTTGTCTGTAGGAGGTGTATGAGTGAAAGTGTATGAACGCAAATGCAAACGACGGAAGATAGCAAGCAGACACGCAAGGCAGGGGCGTGGGGGAAGGGAAGGGCGAGGGGGAAGGGAAAGGAGAGAAGAGACGGCGAGGGGAAAGGGAGGCTGGAAGCGTGAAGGAGGTGGAGGACCTCGGAGCTCGGCCGAGGGAGAGATGATATCAGCGTCCTGGATCTCCTTATTGGCGCGGGCCGCTGCTGCTACGACGTCCTGGGGCCGGTCTCCTCCTCTTCCTCTTTCTCCTCCTCCTTCTCCACTCCCTACTTCTCCTCTTCCTTCTTCTTCTCCTTCTTCTTCTTCTCCTTCTCCTTCTCCTTCCCCTTCTTCTATTTCTCCCCATCTTCCTCCTCTTCGCTCTCCTTCTATCCCCTTCTTTCATCTGCCCCCCCACCCCTCACCCTCTTCCCCTTCGTCATCCCCTTCCCCTTTGGCCCTCCCTCTTTTTCCTCCTCCCCCTCCTCCTCCTCCTCCTCCTCCTCCTCCTCCTCCTCCTCCTCCCTTTCTACGCCCCCTCTCGTGTCCCTCCGCCCTTATCTGTGTCTCTGCGAGTCGGGAAGCCGTCCTGCAAGCAGTGGGCGCGTGTGAGGCCAGTGCGTGCATGCGTGCGTGCGTGCCGTTTGCCTTTGTCCCATGTCCCAGAGACTAATTAATCAAGTAATGAAGATTCTAACGAACCCGGATGAGCGCGGGAGGGCGAGCCACATGAAAAGTTGTCTTGGGGACACGGGCTGCGTCTTCTTCATGTAAGAATTGTTCGCCTTGTGGACACGCAATTAAATCCGCTCTGAGCGCCTTAATGACTCCGCCGCTGCTCGTCTTGGGCGTCCGGACGAGGCGGCGGGACGCGTCGCGCAGAGCGAGTGGCGGGGAGGCCGTCCTGCTGACGAGATGGTGCTTGATACCGAGTTGGGTAGTCACGGTAGCTCTAGGAGTCTCTATCTCTCTTTCTCTATCTCTTTCTCTATCTCTCTTTCACTATCTCTCTCTATCTATCTATCTATCTATCTATCTATCTATCTCTTTCTCTCTCTCTCTCTCCCTTTCTCTCTTTCTCTCTTGACCCCGGCGCGGGGGACAAGGGTGGCCCTCACACGAGGCACTGTGCGTGTCTATGGCCCTCCTTGAGTCTAGTAAGTGGCAACCTCGGAGGAGGTTAATTGCTTCTGGGTGATCGTAGGACAAGGATGCTAATAAGCTTTACGCCGTGGGAGCAACAGAGTGCAATCCCGCTGGGCGCAGACTTGAAAGCGGTCGCGGTTCATGAATATATTGTCGGTGGACGAGGCTTTGTCAGGTGCCACATGCAATGTTGGACTATGATGGGGAATTTGTTTTTATTAAAGTTGTTTATCTTGTTTATCTCGGTGGACATTGTTTGTCTCGAGGCCTCGTCATCTTTCCTAATATGTGATACAGTTTAATACTTACATCAAAAGGATTATAAAAGCCACTGGGGGAAATCTGCATGAATTCGCAATCTCATTTAGCCAAGTATCCCTCCTCGCTTTGTCTCTTGGGCATTAATCTTGCCAAATATATTCTTTCGCCCCCTCCCCTCTCCCCCCTGAACTCCAAACCTTTCTCTCGTGTCAGTGATCCCGTATCAAATTGTTGTGTGTTATATCTTGAATATCGCATTTTTTTTTAGCCCCGCGCCAGCCCCCATCCATTTACACCATCCTGTTTCCCAGCCAGCCATGGCGTTCAGCTCACTCTTTCCCTGGCGGTCTTCGTGCACGAATCTTGACTGGAGTATCAGCCCATCTCCCATGTTCTCTCGGCATCACCGTCGCTCGCTACCCGGAGGGGGAGACTATGCAAATTCTCCCGAGCGCCCTTATCGTCCGGTATCGCGGGAGCAAGCAGTAAACTGGGAATCGGTACCGTTACGATTTCTCCGGTTTTGGAGGCGCAGTGAATCGGGAGCAGCTTGATGGCAACGAGCAGATGCTGATCCTAATCGGAGACAAGTGAGAGGAGATTGGAAGCTGGGTCCGGGGACGCGAGAGGAGGGAGGGGGAGGAAGAGAGGGAGAGGGAGAGGGAGAGGGAGAGGGAGAGGGAGAGGGAGGTTGACGCAATGGGTAACGGACGAGGTCGTTTTGGGACGAATGTCGAAGGTGAGGATGGGTTTGCGTGGCCGGCGTCTTGACCTCGGAGGGGGCGTGGAGGGGGGAGTAGGCAGTCGTGGTTTTCAATGTTTGGAAAATCTTTTGAAAGGATAAAAAAAACATTGATATGTGCACTAGTACTGGTGTTATAAGTCTCTCTCTCTCTCCCTCTCTCTCTCCCACGGTCTCCTCTCTTTCTCTCTCTCTCTCTCTCTCTCTCTCTCTCTCTCTCTCTCTCTCTCTCTCTCTCTCTCTCTCTCTCTCTCCCTCTCTCCCTCTCTCCCTCTCTCCCTCTCTCCCTCTCTCCCTCTCTCTCTCTCTCTCTCTCTCTCTCTCTCTCTCTCTCTCTCTCTCTCTCTCTCTCTCTCTCTCTCTCTCTCTCTCTCTCTCTCCCTCTCTCCCTCTCCCTCTCCCTCTCCTTTTTTTTCTGCCCATATACGGATGATAAATTAGCGTCTCGGCTTCATAATTTCCACAGACGCGGCGCGCTGTTTTCAGAAACTTTTTAGAGGCAGAATATTATCTGGGTGGATCACTCTCTACCCCAGCGTCGAAATCCCCGCGTACCTCAAGTGAAGGGACGAGAAGAGCCTTTTGTTTTTACTTATTTTCGGAGCGGTGTTTTTTTTTTTTTCATTATTATTGTTATTATTATTGATTTACCTCAGTCTTGCTTTTTTTCTTGTACGGATTTTCCTTTGATTTTTCTTCCCTTGGCCCTTGTAACCTTTTGCGTGTTGGGGTAACGGTGTAGCTGTATAGAATAACGGTATGGCTGTTAGTCACTTTTTGTGATTTTGTCTGAGATGACTGAGATTCTTGGGTTGTTTAGGCGATTTGTACGGATTTCTTTTTATTATTATTATTATTATTATTGGCTAACTATACGATCCAGTATTTGATATTTTTCCTTTATAAAAAAAATTGCAACTATCCCCCCAAAAAACTAAGTAAAAAAAAAAATAAATAATAATAATTCAAACAATAATGATAATAATAACTATTTCAAGAATAATAATGAAAAGTGATAATTTAAAAAGATGATAAGAAATAGCAATAATAAATAAATATATAATGAGAAT
The DNA here is from genome assembly GCA_017312705.2 of Penaeus japonicus. Taxonomy (NCBI): domain Eukaryota; kingdom Metazoa; phylum Arthropoda; class Malacostraca; order Decapoda; family Penaeidae; genus Penaeus; species Penaeus japonicus. The sequence continues at coordinate 54,450 of BOPN01003678.1, read as the reverse complement.
CACGGCACCTGTCGAAAAAGAATCGTGACAGCAGATTCCCAAAGACTTTATCATTATTGATGCCACGTTGCGGGCGCGCGGCTGGGCTTGTGGGCCGGCGTGAATTATGGCCCCGATCCGCCACATTTAATTATTCGGTGCTATACGGTGAGTGAGACACCATAATTACAATTGATGTCGAGTATAAAACACGTTCGGTTGGATTTTTGATATAATGATAAGTAATGGCGACGTGATCGGAAATTATCGGCGAAATGATTACGCAAACTGACTCGTTCGCGGCTTCGAGGAGGTCGAGGTCGATTTATTGTATGATAATTTTTGTCTCGCAAATTGATATTATCTTATCAGAATTCCCCGCTCGATAATCTTGTGTATTTACGATTTAGAATTATTTATGTAATTAATGCCCGAAATGGTGGTTAATTGTTGTTGGATGAGCGATTGCCGTTTTCACTCCTTGAACGTTCAGGATTTTGCAAGTGATTATTGTTGTTGTTGTTATATCAGTTTTATGATTCTGATTATAATTATGTTCATTATTATTACTTTTATTATTATTATTATTATTATTATTATTATTATTATTATTATTATTATTGGTATCTTTGTTGTTTACTACTACAAGTAGTATCAATTATTACGTTTGTTTCCATGATTAGTTCCCCATAATACGTACATTAAGATAATAGTTAGAAGTAGTGTTTCCTTCAGCTGTCGTTGGGGGTCTTGTGCAAAATTCCGTTCAAGAAGCTGAACCTCTCAAGACTTTCCAAACTGACTGCGTCCGGTCCCACGCCATCCGCTGTGTCCGTCCTCCGCCACCTTCGTCAGGGACACCGCTTACGACGCCTTATCCCCGCCCTCACCTTCGTCAAGAGAACCACTGACGCCGCCCTTTTCCCGCCCTCACCTTCATCAGGAACACCGTTTACGCCGCCTCATTCCCGCCCTCACCTTCGTCAGGAACACCGCTTACGCCGCCCTATTCCCTCCCTCACCGCCGCCGCCCCAAGACTGCTGCCACTGCCGCTGCCTTACACCCGAACGCCTAAGAGAACACCGTTATCTCCCTCTGTCCGCGGAGAGATAAGGGTCACTATCTCCCAAGATGCGGTGCTGCGGACGCCCCTATGGGAGACACCAATCCATCTCTCGATTTGCGATGGTACCCGGGAGGCTCGGCGATGGGCGGAGTCGAACGGATGTGATTTTATAGCTATTAAACTCGTGATTTATACATTTTTTTACGAGTTCTCCCCGACGAATAATTTATCAGTTTCCCGATTTTGATATTCCATGTAGGGGCATGGACGGCCCCCCGGTCGCTCCGCTCGCAACGGGCAAACAAAATCGGTAACACCATATTTTTTATTTTTATTTTTAGAGGGGGGGTGGCTCCTATCACCTCCCCTCGACCCCCTCTACACCCCCCTCGATCCCCCCTACCCTGCGCTACCCCTCTGCCCAGGAGCGAGAGAAACCTCCCCGAAGACTCGAGTCCAGCTGCTTCTGGGCGGGATTATCGACCTTATGGACCGTGCAGTATTCCCGCTGCCCCATGGCGATCCGAGGGTCATTTGCCCAGCCGCCTGAGCTCTGAGTCAAAGCTTATTTCGCACTACCCTTTTGTTGGCCCGGGTGAGGGGGGGAGGGGAGGGAAGGGGGCTAAGGGAGGGGGAAGGGGAGGGAAGGGGGCTAAGGGAGGGGGGGTGACGGGCTACTTCTATTGTTTTAGCGGATAGAGTGTATGAGGTGGAGGGGTAGAGGGGTAGGGGAGTAGGGGATGGTGAGGGAGGTGTTGAACTCACACCCAACTATGAAGGAGTTCTAGGCTGTGAATCTTAATCGAGTAGACAGACGTGTGCGCCCCTTTCGGACCTCGTAAAGCTGGTTCGTGTGAGTGTGTTTGAGTGAGTGAGTGAGTGAGTGTGTGAGTAAGATAAAGAGAGAGAGGGAGGGAGAGCTATTGTGAGCGTGTTTTGACACCCCGGCTGACATTGAAAAAGATTATAAACGATGTGATTTTTCATGTTTGGCTCTGGGGCATAACGGCCATCACACCCGATCGAGGCTTCACACAAGACGTAAAACCCACTCCTTGTGTACAAAGCCAGCCAGCGCCTTCCGATACTTTTCCCTCCATGCACGTCGAAATAAGGGAGAGAGAGAGAGAAAGAGAGAGAGAGAGAGAGAGAGAGAGAGAGAGAGAGAGAGAGAGAGAGAGAGAGAGAGAGAGAGAGAGAGAGAGAGAGAGAGATTAAGATTAAGATTAAGAGAGATAAAGATAGAGAAAGAGAAGCAGAATGAGTCACACGAAAAAAAACAGAAGACGAAGAGGAGGAAGGCCAAGAAGCCCCGCAGCCTTGAGACGGAGGGTCGAAGTGCCAGCCAGCGAGGCGTCTCAGGCAGGGAAGGAGTACCGCGTCCCAGGGACTCAGGGACTGCGTGCCACAAACCACCAATTACAACTCGTAAAGTGGAGGAACCACCGGCCCGCGGAGGACTAAACAATTAACCTAGATGCTCACAGATAATCAGCGTGTGTGTTTGTGCTTGTGTGTTTGCTTGCGCGGTGTTTTTTTGTTGTTGTTGTTGGTGTTTGTTTTGTTTTTGTCCTGGGAAGGGAGAGGGGAAGGGGGGGCTGGCGGACGGGGTTTTCGTAGATGTGTATAGATCGTGAAGAGGGATAAGCAAAGACAGAAAAATAAAGGAGAATGTGAGAAGTGGATGAAATAAGAGAATGGAAAAAGAAGAGAAAAAGTCGGATTGAAAAAAAAAAGAAAAAAAAAAAATCTAGAAAGGATTAGAGCAAATTGTCAGTAATGATAAGTGTAGGTAATAGATGACGAGGACAGTTTATGACTCATGTTTAGCTAAGAATTCAGCGTCGGAGAAAAGCCAAGAACAAAGAAGTGTTATATACGATATGAGAGGGAGAGGGAGAGTGGGAGAAGGGGGAGAGAAGAAGAGAGAGGGGGAGAAGGGGGAGAGAAGAAGAAAGAGGGAGAGAAGAAGGGGGGAGGAAGAGAGAAAGAGATCTTGTTTATTTGTTCATTCCATAAAATGATTCCTCGGGGAGAGAGAGAGAAAAAAGAGAAGAAACGATAAAACAGTATTATTTTAGCGCCAAAAAAGTATGGAATTAACCGCAGCAAGAACACAGAGGAGGATAAACAAGTCAGATAAAGTTAAAAAATAGTATTTAACGAAGGAAACGTATGTGCATCTTCCTGTGGTGTCCCTTTTTTTAGAATATAAAATTGATGAACGAAAATGGTCTTTGTAAAGGGTATGGGGGGGGTAAAGGGTAGGGGGTTAGAAGAAGAGCTTTAAGGGACAGCTAAGGGGCGAGCGAGGCTGTTCGTTAGGGGGAGAGGGGAGGGGGAGGAGGAGGGGGTGAACGCGCTATATTTTATAAGGGCAATTGCAGTGGCGGCATTTAATTACCTGCTGTTGCATGACCCGTGATTATCATGTTGAACTATGGGTTGCTGAAGCTCCCTCCCCCCCTACCCACCCTCAAACCAACCTCCCTCACATGCGGGTCGCCTCCATCACCCCTATTACCCCCCTCACAGTTCCCACTTCTTTCTCTTCCTCCTTCCTCTTCCTCCTTCGTCCCTCCTCTTCCTTCTGCCAAACTTTCTTTTCCTTTCTTCTTCTTTTCCGTCTCTTCCTCTTCCTCCTCCACCTCCTTCTTTTCCTCCTCCTCCTCCTCTCACCCCCTCTACTTTATGTACCTCCTCCTCCACCACTACCTCTTACTCCATCACCTCCTCTTCCTCCTCCACCTCCTCCTCTCACCCCCTCTACTTCCTCCTCCACCTCCTCCTCCTCCTCCTCCTCCTCCTCCTCCTCCTCCTCCTCCTCCCCCCCCCCCCTGTATCACATGCATCAAACCCTCCAGTCTGATTGGAACACGTATCTAACATGTTTAAAAAAAGAAGAGTAAGGTGATGCTTCTCGAGTTCAGCGACATCAAGCATTGATCTCACGGATGATTGCATACTGCACAGTTTAATTTCCCGGCGAGTGCATATATGGCTCTCTCAAGCCGGTTAATTGGCAGCGGCCTTTTTTCTGATCCTGAGAGAGCTGTTATGGTAAATAGGAGAGCGCTCCTGATTGGTCCCGTGGACTCCCAGGGCGCGATAATCAACTTAACACTCATAAGTTGGCAATAACTTGTAATTAAGAATTAAGTGTGAGTCCGTTCCACCCCCCCCCACCCCCTCTTCCCCTCCCCCCAACTCCTCCCCCAACACCCCACCCTCATGCGACCTGACTCGAGTGATAGGGGGGTTAAGTCGGAGGCAAAGTCGGGGGGGCGAAGTCGGAGGTGTGACGGAGACTCGCAACGTGTGATGGATCCTTTTGAATGCGATCACTCGTCCGGATTCGTTGTTTTTTGGCATCGGTGGTCGAAGGTGGTGGTGGTTGTTTGAGGGGGGGGGGGGGTTATGTGAGGTTTCGAAGAAGGGGAGGAATAGGGTTAGGTGGGAGGTGAGGGAGGGGGGGTTAGATATTGTGGATGTTAGAAGAATGATAAGATTTGGCGCTTAGTTGATGAGTCTCTCTCTCTCTCTCCCTCCCCCCCTCTCTCTCTCTGCTAAACGGAAGACGGAGGCGAAAGAGACAAAGAGAGAGAAAGAGAGAGAGATAGTCACTCTCTCACTCACTCGTCCTGAGTGTATCTCGCGTGGGGCATTTACGTACACATGAAAAATTTGTTGGCCGGAGAATGCCGTAATCACTCGCCCTCGCTCGGACCACCTTTCCTGGGTCTCGAAGGCTGCAATCTGCGGCCTTAATATTTGCTGGAGTTCCCCCGACAAGTGATCAGAAAGAGGTCTTGATTATTACGCCGGTGAATAACGAGCGTGCGTAATTGCAGGCGAGGCTACGGAGAAGTACAGGCAGGGGATGGAAGAGGTGAGGGGGGTGAGGGTGAGGGTGAGGGAGGGAGGGAGGATGGGAGGGGAGGGAAGGAGGGTGAGGGTGAGGGAGAGAGAGGGGGTGAGGGAGAGAGGGAGGGTGATAGAGAGGAGGAGGGTGAAGAAAAGAGAGAGAGAGAGAGAGATAGACAGACCGAAATATGTTAACCTACTCGAAGTAGACAATAAAAAACACGTTGTATTTACTGCGAGTGATGAAGTATCCCCATAATCCAAGGTGCCGGGATTCATGACCGGGATATGACTCTCAGATAAAGCAAGTCTCAGGGAGGATTGAGAGCTACGTCGACCTCTTCCTCATCCTCCTCCTCTTCTTCTTCTTCTTCTTCTTCTTCTTTTTCTTCATCCTCCTCTTCTTCTTCTCCTTCTCCTTCTCTTTCTTCTCCTTCTCTTTTTTTCACTTTCTCTTTCTCCTTCTTCTCCTTCTCCTTCTCCTTCTCCTTCTCCTTCTCTTTCATCCTCCTCTTCATCCTCTTCTTCTTCTTCTTCTTCTTCCTCATCATCCTCCTCTTCTTCCGGGCGCATCATCCGAGCTGGTCTACGTGGGCGATGCCTCCCCGTCAAGAGAAGCAAGCAGAGTGATGCATCGGCGTTTTGAAGCTTCTTCTGCAGCTCCCCCGATGCATGAAGCCCTCGCCCTTGCGCTGCAGCAGGAGTTGTTATGATCTCATCTAGATAGTCGCCATTTGTTGATTGCGGTCTTGACAAATTGCAGCGGGGGTTTTAAGACAGCGTTAACGAATCGGCCCGGCGCGGCGTCCCTCATGGTGCGGCTCGTATCGCTGTTGGAACCGGTAACAGTTAACGTTCCTCCGATAATTGAAGTCCCACAAATTAGGCGCTCGGGGTTGTTTTGACACCCGAGCGCCCGGCTTGTACACAACACCCACCCCCGTCGTCGTCGTCGTCGTCGCTGCTGCCTCGTCCTCGTCCTTGTCGTCCTCGTCCTCGTCCTCGTCCTTGTCGTCGTCGTCGGAGAGCGCGCTGGGGCCGCCGCGCCGTCGCGATGTCGTCCTTCCGCGCCTCGCGAGAAATATGTCCCCGGATAACATCTAGAACACTTGTCCCGCGGGATTATCTTTCCGAGTCAGAATCCCGCTGATGGAAGGTGGGGGAGTGGTGGACGGAGGGAGGGGGAGAGAGGGAGAGGGAGAGAGAAAGAGAAAGAGAAAGAGGGAGAGAGGAAGGGGGGGAGGGAGGGAGGGGGAGAAGGAGAGGGTGAGGGAGGGAGGGGGAGGGTGGGAGAAGGAGAGAGAGGGGGGAGGGAGGGAGAGAGAGAGAGAGAGAGAGAGAGAGAGAGAGAGAGAGAGAGAGAGAGAGAGAGAGAGAGGTAGAGAGAGAGAGAGAGAGAGAGAGAGGGCCAATCACTCGGAGAAGCGAACCTGGACAAATCGGGACTCGAACCGGGACTGTAAAAATCAGGCCGTCGCGGCGTCCGTAAGGTCCAAGACGCCGTTGCGCCGCGTTGGGATTTTTGTCTTTAGGGTCGTGGCTCGCTCGGTGATAAGGTGAGCATCCATTCGTGTCTCAAGCTAGGTATCTCCACGATTCATTTTGTGTATCTATCTTGAAATCACATCTGTAAATTGCGAAAAAGCCGATTGACTTGACGCGGACATAACAGACTTCTAGAAAGAAAAAAAAAATGCACGTGATTTTTGGATTGTGTAGTGTAACCTTGGCACAAGGGTGAGGGTGAGGAGGGGAGGGGGAGGGGGAGAGGTAGGAGTAGGGGTAGGGGACGCACGGGGTAAATGCAACAGCGCCTCAACTTTCCGTTCCTTGTTTTCACTGCATCGTCTCTCTCTCGCTCTCTCTCTCTCTCTCTCTCTCTCTCTCTCTCTCTCTCTCTCTCTCTCTCTCTCTCTCTCTCTCTCTCTCTCTCTCTCTCTCTCTCTCTCTCTCTCTCTCTCTCTCTCTCTCTCTCTCTCTCTCTCTCTCTCTCTCTCTCTCTCTCCCGCCGATTATCTTTGCGTGGCAAGATAAGATTCAGCCGACAAAACATTTTTTTTTTCTTTCTTGTTTTTCCTCCTCCTCCTCCTCGGTTTTACGACGTTTCCCCCTCGAGCTTCTGTCGTTTACTTCCCCGAGAGGCCACCAGAGCGACTCTTAGGATTTCAGGATTTGTTCCGAAGTCCAAGCGAGCGGTGGATTTCTGTCTCATACTCTGTTACTCTCTCTATCGGTTTAGAACTGATGTGAGTACGCAATTTGATGCCCGGTAAATGATGATGGAGGTTCGGTCTAATGCAGACGGTAATGCAGTATGGCACGCAAGATGCAACTGTCTACCATCACCTTATCACAATACCGAGTCGAGAATTTTTCGACTGCAGTTGTAGCATTCCTTTAGTATGGGTAGTGTCGTTAGGAGTCTATTCAATGGGCGCATGGCACGAATGTCGATAAGGGCGAGATGCCCATTGCCCTCTCCCGGGCACGGCGGACAGCGGGAACAGAGTGGGGGAGCTCTTTCTTCCCCCCAACCGCGGGGGAGTTGTCTGTCAGGTTAGTTTTTCTCACCAACTCGGCACCTCCAACCCCGCCCCCCCTCTCCCCTCCCCTCCCTCCGCCTGTCTCCACGTGTTGTTGTCTTCTCTAACCCTTTACTTGGTGCATGCCAGAATCCACGACCGCCGGGATTCTCTCTCTTAGGGAAATGCGAGGCGTTGGAACTGTGGGATTCTCTTGTTTTGGGATCCTCTTTTGGGGGATCCTCTCTTTCGGGATCCTCTTTTCTCCTCGTCACTTTGCTGAAGAGGATAATGCAGCGAGCTCTGCTTTGACGAAGTTGAAATCCATCATTCATGCGAATGAATCACGCCGGTTTGAGGATATTTATACACATATATATTTTTTTCCATTCTCTTTATTTCGCTCAATATTTCCCTCCAGCATTCCGCGGGGGATGTCATTTCATCTTCCCGGTTTCTTCCTCCAGGACCTGTATATTTTCCCTGGCCTTGCGTGTGCGGTCCCTGATAATCACACCTGGTCTCTGCACCTTGCAACGCCGGAGCTGTAGCCCTCTCTCTCCTCGCACGCTCGCTCGCCTCCTCCTGGCTTGAACGGGGCGATTAGAGATCCTGCGGGACGTGGCTGCTGGCAACTTACCTACCGAGGGGCTTTAATTGCCCTTTGCGTTGCGTACATGCGATGAAATTTCACAGTTCCCGGAGAGGTCGTCGAGTGCGAGAGGGCTTGCGAGCGCGCGCGCATCTTTGCCATGGAAAGAAACACGTTTTATTTTTTTTTAAGTTTGCAAATACAAATTTATCTCAATCTCCCCCCCTCACCCCCTACCCCCACCCCTATCGCCACATAGCCGCTATGTCAAAATGTGGTTCCTTAAGGTGATACACGCGTGTCTCGAGCGAAGAACAAGGGGCGGCCGGGGGGAGGGGGCGGTGTGCTAGAACGAAGGACCAACGTCACTGAGCAAATATGCTTTTCACAACCGGGGAATAAAAGTCAACACTACAAGGGAGTTAACGTTAAATCGTACTGATCATTGGGGAATGCACAATGAGGAACGATCAAGCGCAACCATATACGGCCTCGCTCTGTGTCGGCGATGATATAAACATGACCGCCGTGAACGAGTGGTTAGCGCGCCGAGCCGAGTTCAGAGAGCTCGCCAGAGGTTCTCCGGTCGGGTTGGGAACAAGCCGCACCTCCTCTCCTGCCTTCATACTTTGGGGCTCGGAAACACACCAAAGTTATTTCCTAAGCATGAGAACACCTCGATAAGAATTTTCTGCAACGCGCGCTTGCTTGTTTTCCGTCTTTTTAGATGTTTATTCGAATATTCAAAAGAGCGAAACTCTTGAGACGTTTCGAACTTCTTTTCATGAAAGTTCCTTCTTCAGCGAAAGCAATCCAAAAAAAATGATTCATTCATTTTTTGATTGCTTTCGCCTGAAGAGGAACTTTCATGAAAAAGTTCGAAACGTCGCAAGTTTTTCCTTTCTTTTAGTGGCAGTGTTATTAATTCTGTTATGTGCACGTTACTGTGTTTTTTTGTGATTCATATTTATTCGACTTTCCGTGTTGCAACTTGGAGGCGCGGGCGTCAGCGAGTGACTCCTCTCATCTCTCTCCGCGTCTTCGGTGCGCGGAAGGAAGTATGTCTTGGGAGGAGGACCGGATGCCGAGGCTTTCTTCTCTTCTCTTCTCTCCTTGCTTTCTCTCTTTTGGAAACTTCATCACAAGAGACGCAAACTATTTGTGATATTTAGATATGCACATTTTTTGGGGTGGGTGGGGGGGTGGGGAGGGAGGATGGGTGGGTATGTATTTTGTAGATTTTTTTTTCCCCACAAACCATTCGAATACTTTTTGAAAACGAGGTCTGAGTGAAAGTACCTTCGTCCCTCGGTGTAAGTGAAACTCTCCCTCTCCCTTATCTCCCTCTTGTGATCACAGGGCCTAACTGCGGAAGCGACTTAGCACGCTGTCGGCCGCCCATTATCGTCCGGATGTGATTTTTTTTCTCTCTCTCTTTGTTTTTAAGTCTCTCTCTCTCTCTCTCTCTCTCTCTCTCTCTCTCTCTCTCTCTCTCTCTCTCTCTCTCTCTCTCTCTCTCTCTCTCTCTCTCTCTCTCTCTCTCTCCGCCAAACTATGTCTTCTTTTGTATTTGTATGGTAAGACGGGAGGGGTTATATGGAGGAAACTTAATTTTTTTCTCTTTTCTCTTTCCAGGTAAGTGTCTCGTTTGCGGCGAAGGTCACTCTCCCCCCCAGTGGTAAGGCCTGTCAAGTACGGATCCCAAGAGGCAGGCGCAGGTAAGAGGAAGGCCATAAAAAGGTCCTCTCGAGCGATCGGAAAGGCTCGACCGCCGGCCGTCAGAAAGCCGAAGTCGAGGCGAACACGTGGTAGCGGCGACGAAGAACAACAACAAAAGGAGCTTTTTTCTTTTTTTCTTTTTTCCTTCTTCTCGAGGCAATAATAGCCAATCACGGAGACGCTCCGGGAGAGGGGAAGGGGCCCGCTGAGGGACGCCCGAAACTTAAAAAGGACACCGCGGGTTCCTGGACGTAGATGTCCGTCCAGGGTAACTCATCAGATAGTCTCCGGTGGCTTATGTTTCCTGCGGATCCGCGGGCTCTCATCTGCATAAGCGAGGTCTATGGCTTGGCTTCGGACGGGATTCGGTGTGTGTGTGTCTGTGTGTGTGTGTGTGTGTGTGTGTGAGTGTGTGTGTGTGTATTTGTGTGTGTGTGTCGTTATTTTTATGATAAATTGTATTCCTTGTTATGTTCTCCTAATTGAATATTCGCATGATTGTGATTCCTGTTATTAAGTCTAGGGAAGGTTACTCCCTAAACACTCCTGTGCTGGCTGTCCTCACCTGGCCTCTAGCCTCGCCGCCCAGTCCGGCCGCTCCTCGCACATTCTCGACCAGACTCCTGCCTCCGCCTCCAGCATATCAAAGAGGGACAACACTGTGACGACCAGGTATATGCTTCTGCTACTTTACTCGGGCCGCCGCCTCCCCCCCCTCCCTTCCTCCCTTCCCCCTCTCTCATATCTCTCTCCCACATCTCTCTCTCTCTCTCTTTCTCTCTCTAACTATTTATCTATCTGTCTATCTATTTATCACACACACACACACACACACACACACACACACACACACACACACACACGAATAATTAAACAAACATACACAAGCAAACAAAGACACATACACTCACACACACAGTCACGAAGAAACACGTTTTTTTTTTAAGTTTGCAAATACAAATTTATCTCAATCTCCCCCCCTCACCCCCCTCCCCCACCCCCCACCCCATCGCCACATAGCCGCTATGTCAAAATGTGGTTCATCTGAGAGGAACACGGCGGCGGGGTCACGCCTCCCACGCACTCTTCTGTGTGCAAAGTCGTAAAACTCGGGACTACATTGGTCGTACACAGCCGTAGAGTCTTAGCAGTGCGACCTGCGCTTGGTCCGCACCGCGCGTGTACCTGCCTCGTAATGGAGTGTACCTGAGAATGTTCCCGTTCGCCGTTTTGCGTACGCTATTATCTATCGGGTGGGGGGGGGGAGAGAGAGAAGGGCATTTTTGACCTTTCGTTTTATTTGCATTCTCTGCACTTGTCATTGTGTTGTTGGCTTGGTGGTTATCGAAAACCGTGTTGTGTTAAAATTTGTGGTGCCACTTTGGAGGCATGCACGTTTGTGGTGCCACTTAGGCCTCCTAAGTGGCACCACTTAGTGGGCTAGGCTAGAATGGAGGTTGATTTTCGAGTGTCACTCTAAAGATGTTTTGGGAAAAGGTTATAAACATCAAGATAAGCGTGGGCGTTCGTGAGACGTCATTCAGCCTTAATGAGAGTCGGTTTATTTAAAAGATAAACCTCTACGACTCTTGGCTTTTTTTTTTTTTCTTTTTTTTTCGAGGCTACTCAGACTGTTCATTATTGGTGTTGACGCCATTGCCGGAGGGGGTGCTTGGTAACCCATAAGAACCCGGGAGTCGCAGGCATCTTTCAACCAGCACCGTCGGCCGAAATTAGGTACTGTTGTTTCTCCCGCCTTTAAAGTCCCTCAAGTGATTGGTTTCTGTTGTGGGCCGTGGCGCCGAGCCGTGTTTATTGCTTCGGGGATTTGAAAAACGGCCATCGGCTCGACTCCTAAGTATCATTGGGCGAGGGGCGATGTTGACTGGTTTCTATTCTCCGGTGGTCGTTAATTGATTTATATTCCCTCGTGCCTTCCCGTGTTGCGCTCAGGGCCGGCCAGCCATTATCGCCGTTGGCCGGCCAGGGTCGGGAGTGGCCTGGCGATCACCTGACTGACTCGGTGTTTCGGGAGGAAGAAGGACCTTCAGAAGGAACTAGGGGGCTTAATGGCCGTAGCAACCGGTGTAACAGTCTCTCTCTCTCTTTCGCTCTTCCTATTGTCTTCATTCCTCCTCCTCCTCTTCTTCCTCCTCCTCCTCCTCTATCCGTTCTCCTTTCCTTCTGCTCTTTCGCATCGTTTCTCCTTCACGCCTCACGTTTGCCTCGAAGACATGATAAATCGCAACAATGCAACTGCCGGCGCGAAGAGTCGTCAAAAGGAGGGACAAGCCCAGTGTTTGTTGTGGCAGGCAAGGCAGTGATGCATGGGCTCTTTACGCTGTTATTGAGCGAATAATCATGGGCGAGAGCATGAAGGCTGAGAATGGGTTGGGATTTATGGCTGCAACATATGTGGCTGCAAACCTGGATCGTTTTTCGGCTTCGGGGGGTTATGATTCGCTCCCAAACTGGCTTTTTTGTTTTGTTTTGGTTGTTTGTTTGTTTTTTTGGCCGCGGTGAAAATTTCGAACTATAGAATGATGGCTTGATGTTGGGAGCACCCTATTTTTTTTCTTTCTTCTTCTTTCTTTCTTCTTTAACGGGATGCGAAGGAAGTCATGTTTTCATTTTTTTTCTTTCCTTTTTTTTCTTTTTTTTTCTTTTTTTCTTTCTTTGAGGTTGAGGTCTGTTATTCGACTCCCGAAGAAGACGTGCGCCATTTTCGTCCGATTGCGCAGGTAGATCAAGCGGAGGAGCGCGAAGCCACGCCACCGCGGTCGCGTCCCAACAACTCCCTGCCGTAACAATGGGAGTCGCTTTTTTTCACACACGGCAATAATGTTACTTTCTGGTTAATTTGGAGGCAACGGCGATTTACCTTATCGTCTGGTGATCTTAATTAGTTTAAGCCATTTGTTCTCTTGGGATGTTTTTTTTTTTTTTTTTTTTTTTTTTTTTTTTTTTTTTTTTTTTTTTTTTTTTTTTTTTTTTTTTTTTTTTTTTTTCGAGATGGGTTTTCAATATTTATGTTTTTTTTGTTTTTTGTTGTTTTTTATGTATGTTGTATTGTATACGCTTTATCAGTCTTTTGTGTGTGCCTTATATGTAATGTGTGTGCGAGTGCGTGCGTGAGTGCATGTATGTGTGTCTTCTTTATCCCCATGTATTCCCCCCTCATTATCCTTTATTTATTTTCTCATCTTGTTTCTCTTCCCCTCCTTCCCTTCCTCTTCAAGTTCTTGTGAAATTCTCAATCACTTATGCAGTAGATTTGGTCTCGCTTCCCTCTCGTTTTCTTTTCACTTTCTCACCATTTCTTTCCTTCATCATCATTACCATCTCCCTGTCTCCCCCCCCCCCACTCACTCCCTGACTCACTCACTCCTCTCACCCCCCCCTCCCCACCCCGTTGATCGTGTCGTCGGCTTTGTGCCCTTTTTGACCCTCCATCTCCCCGCACCGGAATATCCCCCCCTCTCCTCTCCTCCCACACACATTCCGTTTCTCTCTGCCTCTCTCTCTCTCTCTCTCTCTCTCTCTCTCTCTCTCTCTCTCTCTCTCTCTCTCTCTCTCTCTCTCTCTCTCTCTCTTTCTCTCTCTCTTTCTCTCTTTCTCTCTCTCTTTCTCTCTTTCTCTCTCTCTTTCTGTCTTTCTTTCTCTCCTCCTTCTGTCTATCTCTTCCTCCCTCCTCTATTCCCTCCCTCTTCCCTTCCCTTGCTTTCCTTCTTCTCCTCCCTCCCTCCCTCCCTCCCTCCTTCTCTCCACCCCTTCCTCCCTCCCTCCCTTCCTCCACCCCTTCCTCCCTCCCTCCCTCCACCCCTTCCTTCCTTCCTTCCCTCCCTCTCCCCCTACCTCGGTCTCCCATGCGTGGGTTGTGTCAGCGCCGATTCCTCCGATCCTCCCGAGCCCTTGAGCGTCCTCAGAGCCTCAGACCGTCACCGTCGCGTCACCGTCGCAGTGAAACGCGTGAACGATGGTGGTTTTGCGAAGGCCTTTTTTGGCATCGTTGGAGGGACAGAGGAGGGAGGGTGGAGGGGTGGGTGGGAGGTGGGTGGATGGGTAGGGAGGTTCCATTTTGGTGGTGGGAGGGCGTTAGGGGTAGGGAAGGGGTAGGGGAAGGGGTAGGTGTACGTGTAGGGGAAGGGGCAGGGGTAGGGGTGGAGGGGGAGGAGGGGGTTGAGTTTAGAGCTAGCATCATTAACCTTCGAATTCTTTAGCGAAACCATCACTGTGTGTGTGTGTGTGGATAGGAGGTGGTTAGGTTCACAGCGCAAATGGCACCTTCTGCGATTCCGCGCACACAACCCCGGCTTGGCTTTGCTCGGCGGAATGCCAGAGATGCCGCGTTCGGACCGACGGCGCTGGTAATTATGCCGCTGGACTACGGAATGACCGCCGCGCCGATCGACTGTGCTTTAGCTAAATGCCGAGCGACGACGAGGAGGAAGAGGCCGCCGCGTGGCTCGAGCGCCGTCGGTAGAGTGTCGGCGAGGAATGGCAAGTGCATGCTGGGTGAGCTAATGAACATATTTATCGAGCCTGATGACGAGCACTTCGAAGGCGCCGCCGCCGGTAATCTGAAAGCACTCGCTGACGAAGACAAACAATGGAATTAACTTTGGCGACGGTCCGTTCCCAGGCCCTCGGAGGGACGACGATTCGGGCGAGTCCTCTCTCTTCGTTCACTTTGCGGACTCCTGTCCTTCGTCTCTCATCCTTGCAGTTGCTCATCCTAATTGCTTTTATTGAGTCGGTCTCATCGGAGTTCGCTTGGATTCAAATGGAACCGTTGCTCCGCCCCTTCCGAATGTAGGTTGTCCCCCAGCCATGTATAGGCACTCCGAGCTCCTCCGCGGATTTGTATTCCGAGCTTTCGCCGGCAAAATATGCATAACTGTAAGCTACACGTCCATGTTCATTCCAACGCCGCGGTTCTCCTGCTTCTCTGCCTCGCTGTAACTCGTTTTCTACGGAGTGTTAACAGCGGAGTGTGAAATCTCAGGGAGGGAGTGGGAGTGAAGACACAGTTTCCCCTTCACGGTTCACAGACGCTGGGACCGACGGTGGCTGGTGTTGCAGGTGTGATTGATGGCCTGCTGGTGTAGCCTGCAAATGAACACGTTCATGATAGATATCGGGATATGTTTATGCAATGGCGAAGAGCACGGCGGTCGTGGAAGCGGATTGCAAAGGGGCCCTCGCTTTTGGGGGGGGGGGGGGGGGGGGCGTAAGAGGGCGTACTCATGAGCCCTCGATTGGCTCGCTGTTATGGCCGCCCATTTGTCCCGGTACAGAGCTGTTAATAACCACGGCTTTGTTTATAGTGAGCAGCCATGATGGGCGCGCGGCCATCTCGCCATGGACACTAATGCCTCTCATTTTGCCACCTGGAATGCATACACCATAACCTCTATGCCGGGGCAGCCGAAGGGATATATTCACTGATGAGTTTTTATCTTTTGTATTTGCTTTTTTTTTTTTTTTTTGCCGTGCTTGGTGAATAATGGCGGCGGGGAAAAAGCTGTCTTGAATGCGAAATGAGGACGATGGGTCGGTCGCACATGACGATGCTTGAGACGCGATGAAGAAAGGCAAGCAAGCAGTGTGTTGAAGGTGACGGTGCAGAGCGGCCGTGGCGAGGACGGACAAATGCTGCTGCTTCTTCATTACCTCGGGGACGGACACCGTGGGACGGGACTCGCTCGCTCATTGACTCACTCACTCACTCACTCACTAACTCACTCACTCGCTCATTCACTCACTCATTCACTCACTCGCTCGCTCGCTCACTCACTCACTCACTCGCTCACTCACTCACTCACTCACTCACTCATTCACTCACTCACTCACTCACTCACTCACTCACTCACTCACTCACTCACTCACTCACTCACTCGGTCTCCTCTAAGCGATTTTTAAACACTTATGAAACATTCTAGAACGCGCACGTGCAAGTGGATTACCCGAACGCCAGTAAAAAACGGCCGCACCCCCCCTCCCCTCCCCCTTCGTGTAAATGAATAGATATATTTAGTGTAATTATGTATGTATGTATGTATGCATATCTGTTCAGACGTATATTCCTACGCTACACATTTTGTTATAAACATGTTTTAAAGCCAGAAGGTGAGAACAAGTCTCGAGAGTGCGAGTGCAAGTTTGGGAGTGAGAGAATGAGTGTGTGAGTGAGGGAGGGAAGGAAGGTGGGATGTAAAGGGGGGGGGGTGGAGGGAAGGAGGCGAAGGGCGTGAGGATGTGGCCACAGGTGGGTACAGTTACCCCTAATGACGAGGTTCGACGGCGCAGCCTCCTCTACCTCTCACGCTTCTCTCTCCATCTCCATCTACGCGTCCTCCAGCCCTTCCTTTCTTCCCTCCCACCCTTCCCTCCTGCCCTTCCCTCCCTCCCTCCCTCCCTCTTCGCTGAGGGAAGTGTTTCTCTCCCTCTCTTTTCCAGTCTCTGTCTGCATATCTGTATATCTCCATCTTTATTTTTCTTTTTCCTTTTCCTCTTCCTCTTCCTCTTCCTCTTCTATGCCTTCTTTATCGTCGTCGTATCACTCTCTCTCTCTCTCTCTCTCTCTCTCTCTCTTTCTCTTTCTCTTTCTCTTCGTTATCTCTCGGTCCATGCCTCACGCGTCTTCCAGCCTTCCAGCCTTCCTGCCTTCCTGCTTTCCTGCCATCCTGCTTTCTTCCCCAGCACCGGGTCTGACACTGAGACGTAGATTTGACAGTCTCCAAATACAAGTTTGGCAGGACGTTACCAACTTCTCTGGCCTACTATTGTGTTTTTCTTTTCTTATTGGCACTCAAGGAGGCGGGTCTTGCTGACAGGTATTGCTGCTGTTGCTCAGTCTTTGCTTGTATCGTTTTGACATTATTACTATTTCTGTTGTTTTTTTTAATAATTATTATTATTGTTATTAATAAATAGTATTAGTATTGTTTTTGCTGTTGTTGTTGTCTTTGTTTTTGTGTATTCTGGTTTTGTCGTCATGTTATTGAAATTGACCACCACAATGATAAAAAGCAATGCAAATTAAAATGACAGTAGTTATGCTTATGAATGTTGTGTGTTCCAGTCCTTGGCGTTATTAGTATTTTTATCGTTAGCGTCATGTATATCGTTATTACAGTCCTTACCGTTACTCTATTGTTATTATATTGAAGCCTTGTGTTCGTACAGCTATTATTTGTAATCTTGATATCATTATATATATTCAAGCAGTCAAGTTCCCCAGCAAGGCAGTGGTAAAGCATCGCGTCATCAGGGTGGGAATTACAGACACAAATCCCAGGGAGTTCGACTCTAAGGGCACGAGGTCCCAACGCCGTAATAAGCCGGCGCTCGGGGTTCACATCGTAATGGAGCACCAGCGTGTTCGTGTAACGGATTTTGTTTACGGATGCATGACAGTTTCGTTGTGTCTTTTTTTTTTAAGGCGAGGTCGGGGTCGCAGAGGTTCGCTAATGCGGCTTAATAACTTACAGGCATCTGATGGCAAGCTTATCAAGGCAATATTGAATGACCTGGCGTTGGGAGCGGATGCAGCGGGGCGACGCGGGGTGATGGCGATAACGGAAGCGTGGCTTGGGCTTGGGCTTAGCTCGGGCTGAGGTCTTGACAGCGTCTTGGGGGCGTGAGGATGGGTATGTGAGGGGGTAGAAGGGGTAGGGGGCGAGGGAGCGAAACGGAAAGTCGGAAGACGGAGAAGAGAAAAAGACGTTGATGAAAGGAAGGACGCGGGAGGAGGTGGTGAGGAAAAAGAAGAGAAGGAGGAGAAGAAAGCGAGACTCAGGTCGAGGTAGAGAGTAGATCGGACGATTGATAACAAGTAGTGGTCAAGGAGTCAGCAAGAACTTTTTTCGTCTTCTTAGACAGGAGATAAGATCGAGGAATGGATAAAAAGAACGAGGCGTTTGGGGGAGAGAGAGGGACGGGAGATAACATTCCCAGGGACCCAGAAGGGACCCCGAAGGGACTCCAAAGGGACTCTGAAGGGACCCCGAGGAGGAGCGGAGAGTAGCGCCGAGGGGAAGAGGGTCTCGGGGTAGAACGAAGGGAAGAGGTTCTCAGGACAGGTCGGAGGGAAGAGGTGCTCGGGGCAGGACGAATGGAGGAGGTTTTAAGGGGACAGGACCTCGTGCAGGTAATCCCCCAGGAGGCGACGACGACGACGCCGACGCCGCGGCTACGGCAGGTGCGCGGGGCGGGTCCGGACGACAGCAGTCACAGGCAAGTCCCCGAGGCTGCGGGGTCGCGTAATGACATGCCTCCGCCTCTACGCATCTGATCTTGCTTCACGCCGACTTCGAGGCCGAGGGGAAGGTGTGGGGGAGGGGGGAAAGGGAAGGGGGGTGGGGGGAGGGGGAAGAGGGGGAAAGGACCATTACTGCACCTGGGATTTGTAAAGAAGAAGAGAAAAGAGCAGGGTTGGAAGGAGAGGGGAGTGGCCGGGACACGTTATAAAGCAGAGCAAGAGTTTCGTGTGCGTGGGGCGAGGACGAGGCGGTCGTGGAGGTGGAGATGGAGGTGGAGGCGGAGGCGGAGGTGGAGGTGGAGGGAGAGAGATGGAAGGGGTAGGATTCCCCCATCAGGAGCTTGTAGGGGAGGGGGCGTGGGGTTAGAAGGAGAAGGATAAGGGGGACACCGGCTCAACAAACAGCGCTCTCCTCGCCATTTGTTTTGTAAGGTCCGCGCGCACCTTGATCAAATATCGCCACTTGAACAAACAACAGCGCTTGATCTTTGATTCTTTGAGGCCCAACATTCTGAAGAGCGTCGGCGGAGTGCGGGCCAAACTTTAGGGGATCGGGAGGGGGGGGGGGTCGAAGGGGGGGTTGATTTTTTTTTTCTCGCTCTCTCTCTCTATCTATCTATTTATCTATCTATCTATCTATCTTTCTTTCTTTCTCTCTCTCTCTCTGTTTCTCTCTTTCTCTCTCTTCTCTTCTCTCTTTCTCTCTCTCTTCTCTCTCTTTCTCTCTTCTTCTCTTTTCTCCCTTTCTCTCTTTTCTCTTCTCTCTTCTCTTCTCTCTCTCTCTCTTCTCTCTTCTCTCTCTCTCTCTCTCGTTCGTTCAGGATGCTGTCCGAAGGTCCATTCGAGTCTCGCCACGACGGGCGAATCAAACTGCCGCAACACATCCTGTTTATGATTATTTGCAGCGCGTGCACAATACGGCGCGATGATAAGAATTGATAAGCAGCATTGAAATTACTCGGCACACGTCCATGTAGCTCGGGGGACTCGAACGCCGCATATGTTAACTGATCGCTGAATCGCCATTTTGGAGGCTGGGCTGTTCACTTTTGCGGAGTTCATTCTAGCATGTGAGGGAGAGAGGGAGAGGGAGGGAGGGGGAGGGAGGGTGAGAGAGAGAGGGGGAGAGAAAGAGAAAGAGAAAGAGAAAGAGAAAGAGAAAGAGAAAGAGAAAGAGAAAGAGAAAGAGAAAGAGAAAGAGAAAGAGAAAGAGAAAGAGAGAAGAAGGGAGGGGTCGAACGGGCGGGCTTAGAATGGAATTAGAGAGGAAAGTTCAGGAATGAGAATCTATTTATACGAGAGAAGAGAGCCGAAGAGAGGACCAAGAAGCAGTGATGGAACGAGAGGGGCCCCACGTCCGAGATTGACTGGCTAGCGCCCCCTCCGCTCAGAGGCAAGGGAACTGTTAGGTCATGCTGTCAAACACTGGGTGTTTGTGCGCTGTAATAGTCAGTTCAACATGGACAGGTTTTTACCCCGGCTGCTGCCACGTAATGTAGCACGTTTGATTATTTTATGCATTGAATGGCGATAATGGCGGCCGCAGGGAGGGGTGGAGGTGGAGGAGGTGGAGGTGGAGGAGGAGGAGTAGGAGGAGGAGGAGGAGTAGGAGTAGGAGTAGGAGTAGGAGGAGGAGGAGGAGGAGGAGGAGGAGGAGGAGGAGGAGGAGGAGGAGGAGGAGGAGAAGAAGAAGAAGAAGAAGAAGAAGAAGAAGAAGGAGGAGAAGGAGAAGAAGGAGGAGGACTCATGTGAACCTATCTTAAGCCTGAAGCGAGAGGGCGTTTCGGCCAGGACCCGAGGCGGAGGGTGTGTTCCCATAGTTCCCTAGAAGGAAATTCGACGCTCTCACAAGGCCTCCGCTGAAGGGTAAATATATGGATGTTACCAAGGTCTGCAATTAAATGCTTGACACGCTGTCTGGGGATTTTGCTGGCTGGCTTCGGTGGATGGTTGTCGTTTGTGTTATTTGCTTGGAATTGAGATGTACTTTGTTTTAGATGCTCATTATTTTATGCTCATAGATATCTTTGGCGTTTTTTATTTAGGAGGATGGCGTGTTTTATTTATCTAGTCTCAAGAGTACTCTCGTTGCGTGTGGTTTGTTGTTAAGGATTCCGGTGCGCAAGACTCGTTTCGAATCGGAATGCCCGAAAGATGTCGGGAATGTGCATGCCCAGTGACACCCTGACACCCACTCCGTCCCCATAACACACACGCTCTCTTCCGATGCCTGTCTAAGCAACCACGATCGTCTTGTTCGCCGACAAATTTGGGCGCTCACTATCGGCAAGCATTTTGACGGCCGGGAAGCGAGTCGGTTCCTCTCTGAGCCGTCGTGCTCGGCCCGACTTATCTGGCGCGTCGGGGCTAACAACGTGCTATGCCTCCTCCTGGCTCTTAGGGTCTTTAGCCACGCCGAAGGGCTTGGTTATCCGCCTTATCGACGGGCGGTGCTTGTGCTCATAACTGCACGCCCGTCTCACTGGCATTAACGTTATCAGGGGCGGAACCGACGCGAGGAGAAGGGGCCTCCCCAGTGGGCGGGGCGAGGGTGGGCGGAGAACATGGGAGTCGGAGGGAAAGAGGTTGGAGGAGGTTGGAGGTTGGGTCGTCTCGAGAAGAGGTTGAGAAGTGGGGGGAGGTGGGGGGTGAGGTCCGCGCGAGTGTGGCATCGGTTTACTGGCGTGTAACCCGAGGTACTCTGACAGGAACAAGATGACCAATTTATTCAGACAAACTCAGATGGGGCAAAGTTTAGGCCTAAAAATTAATTTGATGTGCTGTGCGATTTATGATGATATAATAAATTTGCTTGACGTGGGGAATAACTAGTGGGTCGAGGTTGTTTCGTCATACCTAGACCATTTGTACGACCAGCATCAATGTTGATAAGGTGACTTCACCCCCCACTCCCACCCCACCCCACCCCACCCCACCCCACCCCACCCCACCCCACCCCACCCCCACACTTTTGACACGTTAAGAATTTTTATTATATTTTCTTTCGGTGATTTTAGCGAGTGCTTTTGGCCTTAGTAAATTGCTAAGTGGGTGTTGTTGAGGTGGTGTACAACAAGCACACGATACAGACTAAGGGGGTGTACCTGTTCAGCGAGCCAACGTGTGCCTTTTGAATACAAACTCCCATATTGAGATAACAGAGGTTGTTAAGCCTTAAACTTTGTTCTTCTCGTCGCTATGTTTATATTATTTTATAAGCTTGTTCTTGTCTGTCGCCTCTGCTTCCTCTCTTACTTCGGGCTAACGCTTCGTTGTTGATGGTTGTGTGTCTTTGGCATTATTTTAGGGGTTTCCTCGTTGTTACTGGGGTTGTTATACCCTCTGGCACTCTTGTCCCCGCCATTTAACCCCAAAAGGGCGGGTCCTCGTTTGCTATCAGTTCCTAATGGGCACGGCCGCCCAGGTCAGGTCATAGGTAGGATAGCGGGCCTGACCTCCCTCTTCGACCTCCGACCCGCACAAACAAGGTCCCGTTGAGCCCCAAAGGGATCATCCCGCAGACGGCCCTGTCCCGCTCAAAGGTCGTGCGGTCCAGACGCTCGAGAATGAGGAAGGGCGAAGGAGAAATTTGAATAAGGAAATGAGGAATGATTGAATAAGGAAAGGCGAAGGAGAAATTCGAATGAGGAATATGGAGAATACGAATAAGGGAGGGCGAAGGAGAAATCTGAATAAGGAGTAAGGAAATAAGGACAATAAGAATAAGAAAAGACAAATTCGAATAAGGAATACAACAATAAGGACAGGCGAAGATGCTGCTGCGGAATGTCGCCATGGTATTTTCCGCCAGGCAGGTAATTAATGAATTTATTCCGTCCTCAGTGCTTCAAATAGCACCGCGATTACGTGATGCCCAGCTCGTGATTCGGGGCGATTCGTCTCGTTGCTCACGCCCTGCTCATTACGCATGTACGCCGCGTGAGCCGCTAAATGTTCGCTGATGAGGCGCGGCGCAGCGCGCGGACGAGGCATAGCGTCGGGGCGGGCATAGCGTCGGGGCGGGCATTGGAAAGCGTAGGTGAGGCTACCATGGTAAGAGTGGGCATGCGAAGGGCATGGCAGTGGTGGGCTCGTTAGTATGTGTGGGCGAGTGTGAGCGGAACGACTTGTGAAAATATGAAGGACGATCGGACCCGAGACGATAATCGTGCATTGATCGGTCGCGCACACACGTCACGGGGGCGAGACCGGGGCATTGCCGCTAAGAGAGTCGTTTAATATCGTTAAAGAGGTCGCGGAGGTGGGATTTTTTGTTTGTTTGTTTGTTTGTTTTAAAAGGTCTCTGGTTGTATGGTTGGTTTGGTTTGGTCGTCTTTCTGTGCATGGTTTCGGGAAGTATTGTTTCCTTGAAAATGGTTATCCTATTTCCTGTAACGGAGAGAATAGGCGTTGGTGTCGGGATATGGGGGTGGGGTGGAGGGGGAGAGGGGCGGCGTTGTGTTCGTTCGTGTGTATTACTGTTGTGTTGCGGGTGTTCAAGGAGTGAGGCTCCTGGAGCAGTACTCTCACGTACGCAGCGCCTTGGAGTAGGAGTGGGGGGAGGGCAGGAGGGGCGTTAAGGTGGGGGATGGGGATGGGGGGTGGGAATAATAAAATAAATATGTCTCAGGATGCTAGCCCAGACAGGAGGGAAGACGTTATCAGCACCACCAATAGAGTCGTTACTGGTCATCCCTTCCGAGACAACCACAACGACCCTCCGCCGATGGAACAAGCTCGGGGACATAGGGGAGGGGGAGGGGATGGAGCATCAGCACTTCTCTCCCCTCTTTCCCTTACCCTTCCCCTGACTCCTTCCCAATCGCCTTCTATACACACACCTGGCTCGGTGTCCTGAAAGGATGCCGTTTAAGGAGAGTAGTGAAGACTTTATTCGATAATGAACACGCATGCTCATGACTGCATCCGTAACCATACTGAAAGATAGCATAGCAATGGCGTCCAGTCAGCTCTCGCTCGTGGACTTAATCATCCTTGGGTGATGAAAAGAATCCGGATCCCTATGAAAAAGAATCAAATCCTCAAGAAAAGAATCCAATCCCAAAGTTAAGCGAGACTCGAAGGATTCTCGCAGGGCTGCTCGAGGGAACGAAGCAGTCGCTTCTTGTTCTTGGCGGGGTCCTCATAACAACACGGACCGTCCTGTCGCCGCGGTAACTTGAGAAGGACATTTGTTAACAGAACATATCCTCCGGAGTACACGTTCACCCTGCATCTTGAAGGCGACTTTTCTTAGGGAGGAGGAAGGGGAGGGAGCGGGAGGAGGAGGAGGAGGAGGAGGAGGAGGAGGAGGAGGAGGAGGAGGAGGAGGAGGAGGAGGAGGGAGAGGAGGAGGGAGAGGAGGAGGGAGAGGAGGAGGGAGAGGAGGAGGGAGAGGAGGGAGGGAGAGGAGGAGGAGGAGGAGGAGGGAGGGAGGAGAGGAGGAGGGAGAGGAGGAGGGAGAGGAGGAGGGAGAGGGAGAGGGAGAGGAGGAGGGAGAGGGGGAGGGAGGGGGGGGGGGGGGGGGGGGGGGGGGGGGGGGGGGGGGGGGGGGGGGGGGGGGGGGGGGGAGGGAGGGGAGGGAGAGGAGGAGAGAGAGAGAGAGAGAGAGAGAGAGAGAGAGAGAGAGAGAGAGAGAGAGAGAGAGAGAGAGAGAGAGAGAGAGAGAGAGAGGGAGGGGAGGGGAGGGAAGGAGGGAGGGGGAGGGAGGAGGAGGGAGGGAGGAGGGAGGGAGGGAGGGAGGGAGGAGGAGGAGGAGGGAGGAGGAGTGAGGAGGAGGAGAGAGGAGGAGGAGAGGGAGAGGGAGAGGGAGAGGGAGAGGGAGAGGGAGAGGGAGAGGGAGAGGGAGAGGGAGAGGGAGAGGGAGGGAGGAGGAGGAGGAGGAGAAGAAGAAGAAGAAGAAGAAGAAGAAGAAGAAGAAGAAGAAGAAGAAGAAGAAGAAGAAGAAGAAGAAGAAGAAGAAGAAGAAGAAGAAGAAGAAGAAGAACAGGAGGAGGAGACGGAAGAGGAAGAATAGGCAGGGCTATTAGAACGGCGAAGGAGGCTTGAGCATTCCGTGGCCGAGCGCGACGGCGAAAGCACCAAGGAGGGATTTTGAGTCGAAGCTCCATCTTTTTTTTCCTTATTATTCAACTTGACCCTCTTCCCCTCTTCTCTACATCAGCCGAAAGGGGAAAAACGTAATAAAAACGAGGAAGAACCAGGAAATCCACGAAGAAAATGACAAGACGAGATGCACAGAGTCCTAGAACGAAGGAGAAGAAGTCGTAGTCCTCGAATAAGTCCTAGTGTGTGCTAGAGATCGGCCAAGCAAGCTCCCCGTGCTTGATCAGTATGCTTGGGTGTGGCTTCTGTTTAGTGTGTTCTAGAATGACCAAGCAACGCAGGGTACCCGGCCCGAGCGTGCTGGCCTGCAGATCAAAGGCACCAGCGACTAATTGTGTTCTTAGCGGATTGCCGTATAGGTTTACTTTTTAAGGCGGGTATTACTGGTAGTGGGTGAACAATCGGGAGTTGTAATTAGACGGTTTCTTAATGTGCAAATTGAATGCGTTTCATTTATGAGGGTTAATGAGAAGCGGCGAGGCGCGGCAGGGCAGGCAGGCAGGCAGGCATGCATTCGCTTCCCCCCGAATCCGCCTGGCTTTATGCATGGAAATTGTGGAGACTAGACTCGATTATCCAGTTCTTGAATGTTCGTAGATATAAATTCTCGTATTAACTCGCTCTGCTAATGATATCTCTGTGCGTTTCGCGGAGGCATTGGAGCCGCTGTCGTATTTTGTTAGATTTTGAAGGAAAAAAAAAACGCGTCTTCGGTAGTTCTTTTGTCTGCTGTTGTAACTCTATGTGCTCTTCCTCAAAGCGCATGATCATGCAACACGCGCCGTGGTTAGCGTCAATTAAAAAAAAAAGAAGAAAAAAAGAGAGAGAAGAGAGAAAAAAAGAACATCATCATCCGTGTCATTTTATTTGTGTAACGAGTGACTGACGTCTTTTTGATGGTATCCGTGATTACTCCGTCGTCCTAATTATCATAACAATTATCCGCGGAGCAGTAGGCTTGTGAACTTAATCGCCTGACCCGGGACTCGCGCGGGTCACGGGTTCCGGCGCGGCTTGAGAACACTCCCTTCCTTCCACGGCCCTCCGTCTCTCCCTCCTTCCTTCACCCGCCGCGTCGTCGGTGTCTTCGGGGCCGACGATGGGAGTCAGGAATGATATCTCTCTCTCTTTCTCTTTCTTTCTTTCTTTCTTTCTTTATTTATTTATTTATTTCTCTCTCTCTCTCTCTCTCTCTCTTTACTCCCCCCTCCTCTTCGCTCTCTCTCTCTCTCTCTCTCTCTCTCTCTCTCTCTCCCTCCCTCCCTCCCTCCCTCCCTCCCTCCCTCCCTCTCTCTCTCTCTCTCTCTCTCTCTCTCTCTCTCTCTCTCTCTCTCTCTCTCTCTCTTTCTCTCTCGTTCCTTCTAAGTTCCTTGCTTTGTCCTTCTTGGAGGCGGAGCTTTGTAAGAACGTGGAAGGTTGTGACTGTATTTTATATGTTTGTGTGTACACGTTATCGTTTTTTTTTTCTTTTGGCTTCTTCCGTTCACGCGTTCTTGGGCGTTATGGCAGTAGGAGTTGGTAGCGCTGGGTAGATGCGAGTGTGGTTGTGGTGATTGGTAGATGGAAGAAAGTCTAGTGAATAATCTAGAATTGGCTGAGACATTCCCGAGGAAGAGTTCCATGGTGGATTGAGTGGAAGTGATCCTCTTATGCTAGTGGGTGGGGTGTGGGGTTATTGGGGGGGGGGGGTGTATGGGTGAAGAGGAGATCGTAGCGACGATTAAGATGGCGGGATTATTTTGTCATGTTTTGGCAATGGATTGATGTTCTTTTTTTTAGGCGTCATGTCACCCACGTTCTCACGGGTGGAACGACAAGTGGTGGAGTGTGTAATGAGCCTTTGCATGTGTATTTGGCAAAGCCTGCATGACGCTGCGGCCCAGCATGACGCATGACGAGGAGGAGGCACTGACTGTGTCGCTCAGTGGCTGCATGGCCAGGCTTCTTGGTCTTGGTCTCGCCTCCCGAGGCTAAAGGGTCAGCAGGAACGTCCGTCGGAGAGAGACGTCGAGGTCGTGATGTAAGGGCCTCGCGCAACAGGTGGAGCGTCCGGGCTTTATGAGACGTCGGGGTTGAATTGGTGGTCGAGCCAGGCTTGGGAGGAGATGCCTTGTTCTATTATGAATGGGACGGTTTATTGTCGCCTTATCTGATGGCGTTTTGTGATGCATGGACACGCTTAACAGCAAATAAATTCTGGTCTTTAGATAAGTGCGTGGCGGGGCTCCGACGGTGGTTATTAGCGTTGTTCGTCGGAAATCGGGTTTGGTGTTTTTCGCCAAATAAGGGGCGGACGAGACGGCCGCTAAGTATGGGGTTGCAACAGTAAACAAGTCCAAAGTTAACGGTAAACAAGGTCAGGGTTTGACCCTATCTGCGGGTCTTGTTTGGAGTCGGTGGCCTTTTTATGGGCGTCTGCAGTGTATCGTTCGGCCCGACTAATTGCTCGACTGGGGATCCGAATGGCTCGCGTTCCGAAATACGTGAATTCCTTCGCCGTGTCCGCGTCTCGGCGGGAGATTCCATTTCCTAAAGAAAATAAGAAACAAACAAACAAACATGAATGGAGTTCTCAGACGGCAAGTTCGTACATGATGTCACTTGTTAAGCAAGCCCAAGGCGCTAGAGAACTATTCTCCAGTCGAGTGGTGTGCATTAGAATATTCCACGCCCACTTGCAAGCAGCCAGTCGAATGCCGGGCGTCGGGAGGACATGCTTGATTGGTAGTGTAGTCGACGGGGAGGCAAAACCTAACCCAGCGGCCATAAGGGGTTGGGGGGCTTCGGTTAGGTCGTGTTTTGTTATGTTGGGTTGAATTAGGTGAGGGTGGGCTTTTGCTGGGGTCTCGTTGCGTCGCAAGGGCAAGAGCATCCGGTAGGCTCGGCAGGAGTGGCAAGAGGGGCGGGAGGCAGGAGGCGAGGCGAGGCGAGAGGCCCCAGCAGGCACAAGCAGGTGAGCTGTGATCGCAGCAGCAAGCAGCGTCGACGGGTTACGAGGCACGGTTTGAATGCTTGTTTTGCCGCAGCTTCTGTTTACTGCGCCCCGAGATCATAGACTGGCCCGGGATTTATGACGGGAGCTCTATTTTATGTTGACAGTTTTCATGAGGAGTTAATGCGCGAGGTTTTTTTTCCCCAGGGGGAGCTCTCGGGGTCGGTGAGGCTCAGGGGGTGAGGCTCAGGGGGTGAGGCTCAGGGGGTGAGGCTCAGGGGGTGAGGCTCAGGGGGTAACACAGGTGGGCAGCGCTTAATGTGGGTGGACCGCCTTCCTATTCTTGTCTTCGTTTAGTATTGTTTTTGCTCGGCGATGGGAACTTTATTGCCCATCTTTATATATATAAATACTTTTTTTTTTTCTTTAGGTAGATATAAAATATTTAATTTGCATGTCGTTAGGAAGCCATCTATCATGTTTGCGAGGGGCCTTTGGGAATTTCTTGCATCCGTTATAATTGAAATATAAAGTGCCAGCGATTTTATTGGGGTTAATCTATGTGTCCCCTCTAACCCTGAGAATGACTCGGGCTCGACGGCGCGCTAAAAAGTCGCTCGTTAAAGCCCTTAGTGTTCTCATGATTCAGAGTGGCTGCACACACCCTCCTTTGATAACTTGTTCCTCCTTGCGCTGTGATGGCCGCTGGTTATCTTCCGTCCACGCCTCTGCCTTCACTCGCCCGTACGTGGTCCTCCGACGCAGACGATTCTCACCTTTTTTTATCCGCACGCTCCCTATCTCTCCTTCTTGGCCCAATGAAGTGACTATCCACTCGTTCACACATACTCCATCAAACCCCCCACCCTCACCCCCCACCCACCCACCCTTATTTCTTATTTCTCCTTCTTATTTCCTAGAGCTCTTCCTTGTTCCTCCTTCTTGAGAAGCGTCGACATCCACTCATTCACACATACCCCATTATCAGCCCCTACCCCTCTCACCCACACCCCACACCCCCCCACACACCCCCACCTTCCTGCCTCCATCCCCTCACGCCCCCACCTTCCTGCCTCCATCCCCTCACGCCCTCATACGCTCGCTGAAATGCTGCCGTGCTCGCTTATCAGACATTGTTATGAAAACCCGGAACGTAAACCTCATTACACGCTGAACCACCTGGCGACCTGGGTGCTTGTCATCCACATTCCTGGGACGGAGGACGTAACAGGCTGGCTCTCCGGTCCACATCTTGGATCTCCAGCCACTCTGTGTCTGTCTGTCTGTCTTATGTTGTGTTTTGTCTGTGTTGTATGTTTTTGTGGTGTTTCTATAGCTATTTATTTTACAGAGAATGAGTGCGTTGGGTGAATAGTATACAGAAAGGGAGAGAATGACATATAGATAATGAATTAAGTGACAAAGATAGGTTTAGATATAGAGGGGGGGAGGAGAAAGAGAAGGTGTGAGTGCATGGGAGAGAGAGGGGGGGAGGGAGAGAGAGAGAGAGAGAGAGAGAGAGAGAGAGAGAGAGAGAGAGAGAGAGAGAGAGAGAGAGAAAGAGAAAAGGGAAGCGACAAGTGTTCAGATAACGCCGTTGCATTGTCTAACAAAGTAATCCTCAGCAAGCAGACTGCCGTCGAGGTCCTGCCTGCTCTCTTTGGTATTCAAGCCCACCTCACTTACGCCCTCATGAAACTGTAGTTGCATTGATATTCCGAGTAGTCGAGTTGCCTTCCTTGATAAAATGGTCCGTACGTCAAGTGGACATTGGAGGCAAGGAAGCCCCCATAAACCAAGGGCGGGTGGGATAGCGGGCGGGCGGGTAGGTGGGTGGGCGGGTGGGCGGGTAGGTGGGCGGGTGGGTGCCGAAGTATTGGTATTGGAGAGGTAGGGTCCCTGCTCTGAGTAGATATTGTTTTTTTCGTCGGCCAGCTTGCATGTTAATATTTCCTTCAGAAGTCTGCATCTACATCCGAGCGCGGGCTGTCAAGCAAGCAAGCAAGTAGGTAAGCAAGTCGGCAAGCAAGTCGAGTCGCAGCCGCACACTTCTGCCCGGGCGGTTACGGTTATTGGAAATTCCGTTGCGGTCTCTTGCTGTTGTCACTCGATTCGTGGCTTCGCGACGGCGGCGCCCTCTCCGTCGGTGGCTTCTTCCGTCGGTTGTCCGCTTTTCCTTTCGCTTTTTTTCTTCTTATTATTCCTTTCTTTTATTTATTTATTTTTTCTTCCTCTGGAGAGTATGTGAAGGGCATCTGTAGGTGGGGGAGGGGGTGGAGGAGGGGTTAGGGATGGTCGTCCTGTGATCTCACCCTCGCCGGATTCCCAGAGGTCTTCTTCCTGAATGATAACTTCGTCGTCGTTGCCTTTATCGGACTCGCTCGCGGCTGGACTTGTTCTGTGAATGATATATCAGCATTGGGTGATAATCTTGCAAAAGAAAAAAAAGGAGATGGAGTAGATATATTGAACGGGTGGTGATGTTATCGTGAGGTGGATTGTTCTCTCTCTCTCTCTCTTTTTTTTTTTTTTCGTCCGCCGCTGATATTGAATCTGAGAGTCTCCTCTATTCACACGTGGCAGAACCCGGATCGAAATAATTCCGCATTTTCAACCTGGTTTTCTCCGCCGTTGCACAAACAATCAGTAAGATCATATAGCCGGACCGCGAGCCACTGGAACTTGGCCCCTCCGTAATTGGGGCGCAGGGGTGTTAATCGCTTGCCAGGGCTGCCGAGCGGAGCGGGTGGCGGAGGGACATGAGCGCGGGGGTAAAACTGCCACCAGAAGACTGCCGCGAAGATCAAGATTTATCGCTGTGCATCGAGGATCTATAATGGAGGGATGACGGCACTTTCCCGCCCCACTTTGCACAATTATTTCGCCACTTTCTGACTTCTCTTAAGCTTTACCTTTTTTTTTCTTTATTTTACTGGTAGACTTTATTCTCTCGAGAGTAGCAGAGAGAGTACTTTTTTTTTATAGATATGTTTATAAAAGTAGTAAATTCGTTCGTGCTTTTAATGAAGAGAATATGTTCGAAGGAAAGCTTTACCTTTTTTTTTATTTTTTTATTTTACTGGTAGACTTTATTTAGACTCTCGAGAGTAGCAGAGAGTACTTTTTTTTATAGATATGTTTATAAAAGTAGTAAATTCGTTCGTGCTTTTAAGAGAATATGTTCGAAGGATTGAAATTCCGCCAGAGACAAAGAAAGGTGTGCATGTGATAGTGAGGATTTTGAAGACCGAAGTTCTGCTCGTGTGGCCGGGATCGTAATCCTTTCATTACCATCCTCTTTTTCAGGAGAAGGAGATGACATTTCGACTCCTTTTTTCTTTTTCTTTTTTCTCTTTTTTGAAGTCATGAACATCTGTACCGCTGAGACATGATTTTTAATTTACACTTCCCTCCTCCTCGGTTGGACTCTTTTTTTTTTATTCTTTATAAAAAATGTCCCTTTGAGGTTAGACTGAATTATTTAATGTGGACGGTTGGCACTGACAGGTATTTTTTTTTTTTTTTTTTTTTTTTTTTTTTTTTTTTTTTTTTTTTTTTTTTGTTCTGGCCCCCCCAAGGTTCTCTTTCTTTTCGACTATATTGTTGATTTATGGGTTCATTTGTTTCGACTCGCGTTTCCGTGTTAAGGGTTTCGAGATTTTTCCAGTTCGCTGTTACCTTTTTTTTCCAACTCCCATATGATTTACTGGTCCCATTATATTTTTTCCCCTCTCGTTTTTTTTCAGTTTGTTATTGCTGACATACGTTTTTTGCTTGCGTTTTATAAGACATATAGACACAGATACACACACGCACACACACACACATACACATATATACATACACCTCCCTCCCCCTCCCTCCTCTCTCTCTCTCTCTCTCTCTCTCTGTCCCTCTCTCTCTCCCTCTCTCTCTCTCTCTCATTTTTTTTGCTTGTGTAAGGCATCAGAGCTGGCTATGTCGTAAAGCAGCCGGCCTGGGGTATGTTTGTATTCAGAGCGGCGTGCCCTAAGAGTGGCGGATTTGTATTTTTATTGTTTTCTAAAGAAGGGCTTTTATGTTATTGATTTTCATGCATATGTATCTGTGGACGCCGAGGGGGAAGAAAAAGACGTGGATGGTATGATGAACGGAGTGTTGTCTATTGTGTTTGAAGAGTGTCTCTCTGTCTGTCTGTCTCTGTTTCTCAGTCTGTCTGTCTCTGTCTCTCAGTCTGTCTGTCTCTGCCTCTCTCTCTCTCTCTCTCTCTCTCTCTCTCTCTCTCTCTCTCTCTCTCTCTCTCTCTCTCTCTCTCTCTCTCCCTCTCTCTCTCTCTCTCTCTCTCTCTCTCTCTCTCTGTCTCTCTCTCTCTCTCTCTCTCTCTCTCTCTCTCTCTCTCTCTCTCTCTCTCTCTCTCTCTCTCTCTCTCTCTTCTCTCTCTCTCTCTCTCTCTCTCTCTCTCTCTCTCTCTCTCTCTCTCTCTCTCTCTCTCTCTCTCTCTCTCTCTCTCTCTCTCTCTCTTTCTCTCTCACCATTCCACTTGTATTTATTGCCATTTAGATAAAGCACTGTTGATATTGATATAACCATCTGTTCATCCTTCTAACATGCATTTATTCTCTTCCAGGTAAGTACCTCGACACCGCACGGAGGCAGAGAGAGCGACCAGAGTCAGGTGAGACGAGCGACACCCCCTCGACCCAGCGACCAGTCAGTCGTGCCTTTGCGGCGAGAGAAGCTTTTGGTCGGGGACGCGAGAGGGGGTTGGCCGGTCGCCGCGATGACAGAGAGGACAGACTGACACGAACCGATGCACATATTCAAGCACACACATATAGATACTTATTCACTCTCTCTCTCTCTCTCACTCTCTCTCTCTCTCTCTCTCTCTCTCTCTCTCCCTCCTTTCTCTCTCTCTCTCACTCTCACTCTCCCTCCCTCCTTTCTCTCTCTCTCTCTCACTCTCCCTCCCCCTCCCTCCTTTCTCTCTCTCTCTCCTTTTATTCGTTTTCTCTCTCTCTAATGTACCGCTGGTGCTTTAAGTTCATGCATGTTGAGTGGTGACCTTTACGATGAGAGAGGGGCCCAGAGAAGAGAAGTTCTCTCTCTTTCTCTCTCTCTCTGTCTGTTTATCTTTCGATCTATCTCTGTTTTTCCTATCTGCCTACCCATCTATTTCTATCTATCTATCGTAGGATCTCGCTATCTCGCGGCGGGGCGTGGTCGAGGTCAAGCCCTGACCTAGTGTGTGATGATCGATGCATACGCTATTCTCTCTCTCTCTCTCTCCGTTTCTTCTCCTCTCCTTCTTGTGTTCCTCTCTTCGTCGTCGTCTTTTGCTCTTCCGTCTCTGGTTTCCTCATTCCTTCTCTCGATCCGCCTCGGCCAGGTTGCGTGCCGCACTCATATCCCCCTCCCCCTTCCCCCCCTCCCCCTCCATTCCGCTTCACACTTCTTCCTCGTCTCTTCCCTCTATAAATCCCCCCCTCTCTCTCTCTCTCTCCTCCTCATCATCCTTTTCTTCCTCATTCTCTTTCTCCCCCCTCCCCTCCTCTTCATCCTCACCCTCATCCTCATCCTCATCTTTACCCCACTGTCCTCCCTTCCACCTCCCTGCCCCCTTTCCCTCATCCTCTTCCTCCACCCCTTCTTCCCCTCCCCCTCCTCCTCCCCTCAACCCCTCACCTCCACCCCCTCAACCCCCCACCTCCACCCCCTCAACCCCTCACCTCCTCCCCCTCAACCCCCCACCTGCTCCTCCTCAACCCCTTCTTCCCCGCAACCTCAGTCTCCCCCCCCCACCTCAACCCCCAACCCCCGGTCACCTCCGAAAATGAATTCTCACTGCCTGTTTACAGAGTTGGACCGCTGGAAGGAAGGCGAGGGAGGGAGGGATCTAGGGACTCAGGGATCCAGGGGCGCAGGGATCCAGGGGCGCGGCGGCGGCGGCGGCGGTGGCGGGGGAAAACAAGCCAACAGAGTTATTTAGGAGACTGACCTGTTTGTCGGAGTTTTGGTTCGGACGTGTACTTCGATAATTGGCGTATTCGCGGAACGTCTCGCGGGAGATAAAGGGGCCGGGCTGGACGCTGTTCGAGGAGGCCGTCGTCGTCTTCTTCTTCTCTGCCCTCTTGATTGTGGAGCCGTTATTCTCCTCCGATCAGAGGCGGCCTCGGCGATTTGAAATCTGTTGCTTTCTTTGGTGCAAAGGGGTGGGGTGGGGGGGGGGGGGCTTTCACCAGGGCGCGATTTGACGATGTTGATGATTTTCTTCTCCTTTCTTTCCCCTTCCCTCACTCTCTCTCCCTCCTCCCCCCTTTTTGTTGTTGATAAACCTTGTTAACGTCTGCCGAGGGGGCTGGGTCATCGCGGGGTAAAATGTTGGAAATTTGCATGTGTGTGTGTGGGGTGGGGTGGGGGGGGAGATGCGTGAGTGTGATACGATCATGTGCCGGTTTGGCGATCCCCCTCGCTCTCTCTCTATCTATATCTCTCTCTTTCTCTTTCTCCCTCCCTCTCCTTTCCTATCCTCCATCCATCCATCTATCCATCCATCCACCCCCGTCCCCTTCCCTCTTTTTCAATTCTCCTGCCCCTTCCCCCCTTCCCCCTCCCCTCACCCCTCTTCCCCCCTCCCCCCTCCCCCTCTCCCTCCCCCTCCCCCTCCTCACCCCCTCCGCCCTCCAAGCCTCGTAACCCCCCCTAGGCAGCCTCCAAAACCCGCCTGTTATTCCAAGCACAGCCTCTTTCCGTGACGCCGACTCGTTGGTTATGTCCAAATCGCATCTATCACTCTCTCGACGGGGTTTATAGTTCCATTCAACCCCCCCCCCCCCCCCCCCCCCCCTCCCCCTCCCACTTTCACACTTCTTTCTTCATCTCTCCTTCCTTTCCCCCTCTTCATTTACGATTTTCCTTTTGCAATTATTTCGAGGAGGTTCAAGGTATTGATTTTGCTCATCCCTCCCCTCCCCTGCCCTCCCATACCTCCCCCTCCTCTCCCCTCCCATACTATCCCCTCCTCTCCTATCATAGTCTCCCCCTCCCCCTCTCCCCCCTCCGTCCCAACCCACCTCGGCCCTCTGTACCGTAGCGGCTTGTCTCTGCCCGATGCTGTGTGCCCTTTTGATGACATGATAAGCTCAGCATCCAGAAGTTTAATCGTTAGTAACAGGCCACTCATCATCTTGGTAATCATGCTCAATATTTTCTCCTCCTCTTCCCCCTCTCTCCCCTCTCCCCCCTCCTCCGCCTCCGATCTCGCTACTCATGCACTTCGGATCAGTATGCGGTTCATGGTGGTCATTATCTGTTCATCTCTGTGAATCTTGGGTTCGCCCTTTCTCTCTCTCTCTCTCTCTTTCTCTTTCTTTCTTTCTCACCGTCTCTCTATAGCCGTATGGCGTGGGTGGGGGAGAGGTGGAGGGAGGGGGGAAGCGGCCACAGCATTCTGTGTATTGCTGTCATTTGCATACATATCCACCTTCACTAGGGTAGTGCACCATCCATATAGTGCACCGGCTCTAATGTGGTGTTTCTCTCTCTCTCTCTCTCTCTCTCTCTCTCTCTCTCTCTCTCTCTCTCTCTCTCCCTCTCTCTCTCTCTCCCTCCCTCCCTCCTACCTCACCCCCCCCCCCCGCCGCCCCCCACCAGGCACGGCGAAGCCCTAGACAAAACACTTGACAACAACCGTTACGCCTTCGCCCCTTCAGCGTGCCAGCCTGTCACTCCTGGAGCAGCTGGGCCCAGGTCACGGCCGTCACAAGTGCCCTCGCGCTGTGACGGATTGTTGTTGGCCTCTTCCTTCTTCCCCTTCGCTCTTTCTCTTTCGTTCCTCTCTTCCTCTCTCTTCTCGTCTCTTCTCTTCCTCTTTCGTTCCTCTCTTCCTCCCTCCTCTTTCGTTCCTCTCTTCCTCCCTCCTCTTTCGTTTCTCTTTCGTTCCTCTTTCGTTCCTCTTTCGTTCCTCTTTCGTTCCTCTCTTCCTCCCTCCTCTTCTCTTCCTCTTTCGTTCCTCTCTTCCTCCCTCCTCTTCTCTTCCTCTTTTCTCTTCCCATCCATCTTACGCCCTTCTCCCTTCCTTTTTTTTCATCTGTGATTTCTCGCTCACTTCCCCGTTGTTCGTCTGCCTCCTATTGCACTTCCTTTTATTTATTCCCCATTATTCCCCTTTCTTTTGGCTCTCCCCCTCTTCTTCCCTCTCATATTTCACTCGTCACGTCTCCCTCCATCCCTTCGTCCCTCCCTTCCACCCTCTCTCCTTCCCTCCCTCCCTTCTTCCCGTCTTCCCTCCCTCCCTCCTTCCCGTCTTCCCTCCCTTCCATCCTCTCTCCTTCCCTCTCTCCCTCCCTTCTTTCCTCCTTCCCTCCTTCCCTCTCTCCCTCCCTTCTTCCCTCCCTCCCTCCCTCCCTCCCTCCTTCGCGTCACGTTTTGTCACGTCTCTTGTCATGTATTCAAAATTCATAACAATGAACATTTCCCCCGCGTTGTTGCACATGTGTTTACGCTTTTTCCTCCGCTGCTCCCGAGCCCACTCTTTAAAGGCAGTGGGGTTTGGGTGACTAGGCTCGGTGCTATGCTCGTCCTGCGAGGGATTTCATAATGAGGGATTTCATGATGAGGGATTTCATTATAACGGATTTCATGATTTGGGATTTTATCATGAGGGATTCTTGATGACGGATTTCACGAGGGTTTTCATGAAGGATTTCTTGATGAGGGGTTTCATTATAAAGGATTTCATGAGGGATTTCTTGGTCAGGGATTTCATGATTTGGGATTTCATAATGAGGGTTTTTTTACGTGACTTGAGAATTTAAGCTTAGTTTGATGAGTTTAAGCACACCTTGATGAAGGGCTTGAGTGTGAGGGGAGGATGAGTGGGTTGGGGGACGGGGGGAGGGGAAGGGGTGTAGAAGGCGCTTGTCTCTGACCGCCTCTTGATCATAATGAAATAATTGCCGGCCGCTCTTTTCTCTGATGACTCTTGATGAGGACCTCCGCCTCGGAAGGGTGTGATAGGCAAAAGCACAACTCATGGTCCCGTGCATAATGTGAGCCTCCCGAATGTAATTGATTGACTGGCCGAGACACTGTATAGGCCATTGTTCTGCACGGGCGCCAGGTGAGGACCGCGCCACGCCACGCCACGCCACGCCAGCTGTTGACGCTCCGACGCCGGCCGTCCTCCGAGGAGCGCCCCCTCCCCCCTTCTCGCTAGAAGACCCTCTGGAGAAGAAGATCTTGACCTTCTTTTTCTTGTGTTCTTCTTCTTCTGCTTCACCTTCTTCTTCTTCTTCACCTTCTTCTGATTATTATTATTATTTTTATTCTTCGTCTTCTATTTCTTCTTCACCTTCTACTACTTCTTCACCTTCTTCGTCTTCTTTTTTGCTCTCTCTCTTCGAGTTTTATCTTCATCCCTCGGGAGCGGCGGGGAATAAACACGCGCGATGCTTACTAACGAGGCAAGAAAACAAAAGGACGCTCTGAAGCTAATAAAGCGATGCTGCCGCGGTCGACGCCGGTTACCGAGGCGATGCTGAGGCGCGGCGACGACGGGAACTGTTTGTTGACAGCGATGTCGGTCGGGAATCGTGCCTACTCTTCGACGGTCTTTATTTTCGAGGGGAATGATAATGATGATGGTGATGGTGGTGTTGATGATGGTGGTGATGATGATGGTGATGATGGTGGTGGTGATGATAATGATGATGATGATGATGATGATGATGATAGTAACGAGGGCGTTGTGGATACGGCGGTAACGATGATTAAGATCAGAGTGATTTCTCCAAGATAATGAGTTGCGATCATGATGATTATGGTTATGCCGATAATTAGAGAGGCGGGAGGAGAGAGGAGAGAGCAGCAGAGAGCGCGCTCCGTCCGCCAGCGCCGTTGATGGCCGACGGATGATGATGATAATGTTAGGGTTGCGGGGAGGAGCCATAGCGCCTCAGATTTGTTTACGTCTCGGCCATAATTAACTTCCGTACGAGGCGTATTCATCACACGCTGGCCCGCCATTGTTCCTGTTGGCCTGAGGGGGGGAAGGGGAAGGGGGGAGGGGAGTGGAGGTGCAGGAATGAGGTTGAGGGAGAGGGGGAGTGTGTGGTGGGGGGGGTTGTCTCCTCCTCTCTCCTTCTCCCTACCACTACCGACACCTCATCACCCTTTCCCCTGCCCTTCCCCTTCATCTTCCCTTCCCCTTCCCTTCCCTTCCCTTCCCTTCCCTTCCCTTCCCTCCACTTCCCTCCCCTGCCCTCACCTCCCCTCCCCTTCCCTTCCCTACCCTCCCCCCCTCCCTACTCTTCCTACCTCCCTACTCTTGTCTTACCCCCCCCCCCCTCCCTCCCATCTCCCGACGCTGCCCCATTCCTTTCCCTCGTGCGAAAGTCTCTCACTCGAGATCATGAACCCCGTTCTGCTGACGCCAGTTGTCCTGGTTCGCCTCCTTGACCCTCACCTCTCGGGAACAGTTGCCCCTGCTTGACCCCCCCCCCATTCCCCCTCCTTCCCTTTCACCTACCCCCTACCCCTCACCCCGTCACCCCTTTACCTTCCCACCTTTGCAGCCGAAGCTTCAGTAATACCCTATTTTTTCCCCTCTCCCTCTCTCTCTCTCTCTCTCTCTCTCTCTCTCTCTCTCTCTCTCTCTCTCTCTCTCCCTCTCCCTCTCCCTCTCTCTCTCTCTCTCTCTCTCTCTCTCCCTCTCCCTCTCCCTCTCCCTCTCCCTCTCCCTCTCCCTCTCCCTCTCTCTCTCTCTCTCTCTCTCTCTCTCTCTCTCTCTGTAACCTCACGCCCTTCAGCATTCCTCAGCATAAGTGCGTAATCCCGCTCTTCCTGTCCGTCGCCGCACCAAAGTGCGCTTCGGGAATCGTCTTAATCATATTGGGCAACATTTTTCTTTTTCCTATTTCTTTTTTTTTTTTTTTTTTTTTTTTTAATCTATTTATACTTTTGCACAGTCACGTACCGGTCATGGCGTAGGTGTTGGTGGTGGTATTTCATGCGTCGTTCATCTTGATGACTTTTGGGCTAGAAGGGGAGATAAGAAGTAGGGTGGGATAAAGAGAAGAAATAGGTAAAACAACAGGAAAAAGAAAGAGATTTAGCATTAAAGGTGGAAGCGCAAAATGGAATGTTTAGTACAAGGCCGGACGCACACGCACTGTATACGTGTGTGTGTGTGTGTGTGTTCGTATGTGCGTGTGTATGTGTGTTTACTCAGTGCTTTTAGCTCTTATTATAGAGATAGAGAGGACGAAAAAGAGAAAGGGAGGGGATGGCCAGTGCTAAGTGCGGCCGTTTAGCGCGTCACGTTCTGGTACCTCTGAGCAAATGCTACACATTTATCACGCATCCGAAAGCTGTTCCCCGCCGACCTGCCTGCCCCCACACGCAAGAGAAGAGGCTAGAAGAGGCCTGGGTAGGTAGCTGTACCTCGAGGGAAAGGGGGGGGGGGGGGGGGGGGGGGGGAAGGGATACGGGGGGTTGGTGAATCCTGAGAAATGATCGAATGATTAGTAATAAGAGTAAGTAAGGATGAAAGGATGGGGTGGAAGGGGATGAGGGAAAGAGGGAATGGGAAGAGAGGGGATTAGGTAGGGAAGGGTACATGACTTTCTTGTTCCACCTCCCCATCTCCCTCTCTCTTAAGTGGCACCTGTATTAAAAAAAAAAAAAAACTCGTCCGGTGGTGTTGTGCTCCTCCTCTCCCGAGCTTTGTAATTGGATTAGGGGCGTGAAATTCACCTTCAGATTTCGCATGCTGTTTCTCCCTCCCCCCCCCCTCTTTTTCCTTTTTTTCTCTTTTCTTTTTCTTTTTTTTCATCGAGTCGTTTGTTGCTTTGATTCTCCTCTCCCCCCCCTTTTCCCTTTTTTTCTTTTTCTCTTTTCTTTTTTCTTCTTTCTTCTTTTTTCATCGAGTCGTTTGTTGCTTTGATTCTCGTCTCTGATTGTTTGGACATGTCGGGGATTGTTTTGCTTGGGTGGGAGTTGTTGCTATTCCTTTGCCAGCTGTTTTGACATGAAGCGTCATGCGATCGGGGCCTCTGAGGGGGATGGGGGGGAAGGGGAAGGGGGGGGGAAGGGCTGCTACGATAGAGGAGGACGGTGTTTGTGGAATTAGGGAGATATGTTTAAAGAAATGTCAGGGATGAAGATAAAAGGCGGAGATAGAGAGAGTTGTTGATAAGAGCTGGAGGGAGAGACAGTTAAGAGAGACAGAAACAGACAAACAGACAAACAGATAAACAGATAGACAGAGCGAAGGGGCCAATTCATTCGAGTTAGGAATCACGAGGCATCAATTCCAGGGCAGTTTAAAGGAACAGGGGAAGGAGAGACTTCGCTTCTATGCCACTGAACGGTAATGGCCTAGGATCGGCTCCCCTTCCCCCACCCACCCCTCCCCTTCCTTTCTTCTCTTCTCGTTCTCCTCTCCCCTCCTCTTCTCCCCTCCTTCTGTCCCTTCCTCCTCTTCTCTCCCCTTCTCCTCCTCTTCCTTTTCCCCTCTTCATTTTCTCTCCTTCTTCCTTCCCGTCTCTCCTCCTTCTCTTTTCCCCTCCTATTCCTCTCGCTCTCTTCTTCCCTCCTATTCTTCCCAACCTCCTCCTCCTCCTCTCCCCTCCTCCCTCCTCCCTCTCCCCCATAAATTGCCGGTGATAAAGTAGGCATGGAGCAGGGAGGAAAGGGAAAAACCTTCTCTTATTACCATTGGCCACTGGTATATTGTTGTTCCCCCTTCTCTCTTTCTTTTTCTCTTTACGTTTGTTTGTTTCTCTCTCTCTCTCTCTCTCTCTCTCTCTCTCTCTCTCTCTCTCTCTCTCTGATTCGAATTTTCCCTTCTATCCCCCTCTCCCTCTCTTCTCCTCTTCTTTCCTCTCCTCCTCCTCCTCTCCTCCTCCTCCTCCTCCTCCTCCTCCTCCTCCTCTCCTCCTCCTCCTCCTCCTCTCCTCCTCCTCCTCCTTCTCTCTTCCTCCTCCTCCTCTCCTCCTCCTCCTCCTTCTCTCTTCCTCCTTCTCTCCTCTCCCTACCACCTCCTTCTCTCCTCTCCCTTCTCTCCTCCTCCTCCTATCCTCCTCCTCCTCCTTCTCTCCTTCTCCTCCTCTCCTCCTCCTCTCCTCCTCCTCTCCTCCTCCTTCTCCCTCTCCCCCTAAAGATCTGACGGCAGTGGTCGTGAGTCGTGTTCGAGGACGGCGCTCACGAGACGGCCGGCACTTTCTACTTATTTACGACATTGGCTTCGGGAGGCTTGCTTGTTTTGCCTGGGCCGGAGAGAGAGACAGAGAGAGAGGGAGGGAGGGGTCAGATGAGGGAGGAGGGGGAGGAGGGGGGGAGACGCGGCGGCAGCTCGGGAGTCTATATCCGAAGTGAATGGAAGGGTCGTGTGGGGTTTTATCGTCGTTCTGGAGGCTCTCCTGACGAAGGAGGGGGAGGGGGGGAAGCTCGAGGGAGCTGAGATAGGCTCTTGGGGTTCAGTTACGGGGCGCATGTTTATTTTGTTGCGGGGTGGGGGGTGAGGGGGTGAGGGGGTGAGGGGGCGGTAGGCACCGCCGTCAGCCAGTTCATAGGTTTCCCTGCATGATTTGCTTGGCCTTATCTCGTCTCTTGCTCCTTCTCTCTCTTTTCTTCTGTTTTAGCTTTTCATGTTTTTTTTCTTTGTTTCTTTCTATTTCTCTCTACAGGATATTTTTCCTCCTCTGCCTTCCTCCCTACCCTTTTCCCTTTTACCCCTTCTCTCCATAACCCCTCTACCCCTCCTCCTTCTTTTTCCTCTCTCTGTCTTCTTTGATTGACAAGCATCTCCCTTTGATCATCCATACCCCACAAAAATTCCTCACAACTCGCCCCTTTAAAAAAAAAAAAAAAAAAAAAAAAAAAAAAATCGTCGTCAGGCACGTGCAATTCAGTCACCGTCACTCTCACTTACTCACTCACTGTCACACCCCCCCCCCCCATCCCCACACCCTTGCCCTTAACTCCACACTTCCCTTGACATGTGGTGGTGACATGACATAAACACGTTAAGGGCATGTGGCTGTCAACGTCGGAGGGGTCATGTCGGAACGGGCACGAGTCCAATCCCGAGTGTGACCTCGAGTGTAATGGGTTTGACCAGCGGAAGGGAGTCGCGCTTGATGCTGGCTGGACTGAGTGCGATACTTCTAAAGTCTTTTTTTTCTTATTGTCTTAGTTTCTGTCTTATACGATCGTGCATTTGTGTATAATCGCGGCTTCGTTAATGAATGGGTCTCTTGTTTTATCTTTTCATGTCTTCTTTTTATTCTGTTTGCTTTCTATTTCTTTCTGTTACGTCACGTGAAACGAATAACCTTTTAGTGGCGTCGGAAGTCGGCCAAACGGAGAATAACCGCCGTCAATGTCTCCGTAATTGAATTCGTGACGGACCGCGCAAGTCGAGCCGCAGGTCGAGCCGCAGGTCGAGCTACAGGCCTCGTCGCTGCGGTGCTGAGGAGGCGGGCGGGCGGGCGGACCTTCACCTGTGCAGCCAGCCAGAGTGGTAACACCAGCGGTCGACGGGAAGGTAACTTGACACCCCGACGGTGCTAATTAAAACGCAATAAGTGGGACGACCTAAGGGCCTTGTCGCTACCCGCTGTCCTACCGGCTCTGCAGTATGGGCGAGAGAAGGGCTCACAGGGAATGCGAGAGCAGCGGCAAGGGGCGGCGCGTGGGGGTGGAGGCGGCGGCGGCGGCTGCGAAGATAAACACTGGAATCGAATTAATTTCTACTCACTCGAAGAATTATATTTAATTGTGGAGAGAATCCCGCATGCCCGCCAAGGTCTGGTTATAGATTGAACCGGACAAACAATGGACATCCCAAAGCAGTGAATTATATAAAGAATTTCCTCGTGGGGGGAAAAAAAGAAGATAAAAATAATAATAAACCAGGAGACCTGCCCGTGGACCGCAAGATAAATGCAGTGGCAGGAACTTGTGATTAAAAGGAATG
>BOPN01003678.1:7500-11386 GCA_017312705.2 Penaeus japonicus | reverse complement strand
AGTATGTTGATAATGATGGTCATAAAATAATGTCAATAATAAAAAAAAACACGAGAGCAACCATGGCAACTACGACAACAATGAT
This sequence comes from Penaeus japonicus, assembly GCA_017312705.2. Lineage (NCBI taxonomy): Eukaryota > Metazoa > Arthropoda > Malacostraca > Decapoda > Penaeidae > Penaeus > Penaeus japonicus. The sequence continues at coordinate 11,301 of BOPN01003678.1, read as the reverse complement.
CATAATTAACTAAAAATAATATAAAAAAGCAAGATCAATAATTATAATCAGGAAGAAAAAAATATATGAGCTCAATAAAAAAGATTTTCAAAACATTTACTGAAAATGCTGAATGATGCCAAGGAAATAGATTTAGAAGTAGAAGAGGAACAGGAAGAAAAAGGAAGAGAAGAAGAAGAAGACGAAGAAGAACAAGAACAAGAACAAGACACATTAAAAGAAGAAAAAGACCAACAAGAACAAGAATTAGAAGAAGAAAATGAAGATGAAGAGAAGAGTGTGGGAGGCGTGCACAAACGAGTACAAAGGTCATGACCTCATCAGTGCCACCTGTGGAAGGAGGTGGGGGTGGGGGTGGGGTGGGGATGGAGAGATAGAGGGGGAAGGGGAAGGGCTGGAGAGGGGGTAGGTGAAGGTGTGGAGACGGGGCTGGAGAGAGGAGAAGCGGGAGGGGAGATGGAGTGGGAGAGGAAAAGGGGAGGGAGAGAGAGAGAGACTGGAATGGGAGGGAGAGGGAGAGGAAGACGGGTTGAAGTGGGGAGAAGGGGAGGGGTTAGAGAAGGTGCAGGGGATGGAGAACGAGAGAATAAGTGGAAGACGGGGACATAGAAGGAGAGGGGAGGGGATGGAGATAGAGAGGGAAGAGGAGGAAGGGAGAAGGGGGAATGGGGGAGGGGATGGAAACGGAGGAGCACAGCTGGTGAAGACAGCGGTGGTCTGGCCAGGGCAGGGCTTGGCAAGGGTTGACAGGGAGCAGAATTGATAAGGCCTGGTAGGGTATGTCAGACCGTAGCAAGTGCAGGGAAGGACACACGACAGAGAGTTGGTAAGACACAGGTGGGAAAATGGCTCGGATTAAAGGAGGAAGAAGATTTTAAAAAATGAATATAAGAGAAAACGTAAACGGAGAAATAGAAGAAAAGGCAGAAAACAGAGAAATTGTAAAATGGGAAAAGAAGAAAATATAAAACAAAGTAAAAGCAAACGGGGAAGACAAACAAAACCAAAACAGAAAAAAATAAAGGAAAAGAAACAAAAGAAAAACAAAAAAAGTAGACGAAAAAGAAAGTAGGAATGTGTTGCATTAAAGAGAGTAAAGAAATATATAAAATATATTGGACTAGGTTGAGTCAGTACTATGCGTCGTGAGATAGGTACAGTGGGTACGCGGAGTGAGGCTCTCGAATGGATAATGGAAAAGGAGGGAGGGAGGGAGGGAGGGAGGGAGGGAGGAAGGGAAAGAAGGAAGGAAGGAAGGAAGGAGGGAGGGAAGGAGAGAGAGAGAGAGAGAGAGAGAGAGAGAGAGAGAGAGAGAGAGAGAGAGAGAGAGAGAGAGAGAGAGAGAGAGAGAGAGAGCGGAAGAGGGAGATAAGAGGAAGGAAAGAGAGAGATAGAGGGAAAGAGAAAGATATATATATATACATATATATATATATATATATATATATATATATATATATATATATATATATAGAGAGAGAGAGAGAGAGAGAGAGAGAGAGAGAGAGAGAGAGAGAGAGAGAGTCAAGAATCATTGAACCCAAAAAAAAAAAAAAAAAAAAAAAAAAATCAATATCTGAAAACAGACACCAAGTCGTCCCCTTAAAGGTGTAGTACGCCTCACTCCTCACATGTTTCCCTCTTCCCTTTCTGAAGACGCTCTGAAAGGTCGGATGCGGTGGGAGAGAGCAAGGCGCTTTTTCTTCATTAAAGAATCCTACAGGTGTTCTCTGGTCGCGTGTCGGAAGACTTCTCACTCTTACTCTCTCTCTCTCTCTCTCTCTCTCTCTCTCTCTCTCTCTCTCTCTCTCCTACACTTTCTTTTCTCTCTTTCGCCCTCTTTTCTCCTACTCTTAATCCCTCTCCCTCTCCTTTTCTCCTTCCCACTCCATCCCCCACTTTTTCCTTCCTTCTTTCCTCTCCCCCTCCTCAACTCTCACCCTCACTTTCTTGCCGTTTTGCCTTCCCTTTTGCTGGGAGGCCCTTGTGCAAGATTCCCGCTGAACAAGATGTAAATGCAACAAAAGAGCAACAAGGAAACAGACCATTATGCCAATCGCGTGTTTTCCTTGTTCCCCCATTCGTCGTTTTGTTTACATTAATGGTCATATCTATCCATAGAGTTCTCGTGCCACTATGATCAAATATACAAGTGAATATATATATATATATATATATATATATATATATATATATTATATTTGCATTTGGTTGAACGAGTACATGGTAGCCATGTGCGTTTATGTATTGACTTTATGAAAATATTTTAATTCTCTTTAAAGGCAAAAATACTCATTGCAATTTGTCAGTAATCTGGTTTATTCGATGTAACCAATAAACAAAGAATGTCATAACTATAATCCTGGTCAAACAATTATGGCCTGGCTGATTAGCACGAATGCAAATCCATAACATCAGTTTATTTATTTTGTAATTTAGTGGCTTACCCGTGTGTCCTGGTCCTAGGGTTAAAAGGGCACGAGAGCCGAGTTCCAGAGGAAATTGGGGGGAGGGGGGGGGGCGGCTGTCCAAATTGTTTTCTCTTCCTAGGATACAATGTTGCTCAGAATATTCTAGTGGCTAAACTGTCAACGGAAAATTTCAGCGCTGCTCCCATTCCGTTTCCGATTTTGAGATTCTTTGTTTGTTATTGAACGTACAATGGCACTAGGTTACACAGGCAACTGTCTCTTCGATACTAATAACTTCACGCAGTGCCATGGGCTGATATTAGGGCACAACTATCAATGAGCTAAACTCATCACGTCAACCGGCCAATCAGATGCGCCGACACATCCCATCACCAACTAAACAGTCAAGGACCAATCATGTCAAAGGATGCTAAAAAAAAATGTCAAGCAGCCAATCACGACAGCGCGCCCGAATCACGTCCACCAATCACGCGCGGGGAACGAGCATGAGCCGTGGGTCGTGAATAGGAAAAACAAATTCTTACCGGGTCTTCGCACATACCAAAAGGGTCACGGATTAGGAAGACCGAATGGAATCGGACGAAAAAGGAAGGGAAAATGATGGGTAGGTTTCGCGTCCTCTTGATCGTGCTCTTGTCTTTGCCGAGTTATCACGCATTCGCCATCAACATCACTCAAGGCTATGGTTAAGATAACATAGGAGACAGAAAGATAAGTGGCTATAGACTGGTCTAGCCGCAAGGTAATGTCTGGTTTTTATAATAATTCTGTCTCAGCATGTGTGTGTGAATGAAATGCAAACTTATTCTGATAGTAAAGGTAATATAGAAATACATACATCGGTCTGCAAAACGCATAACCAATAAAACTCTTTTTTCTAGTGCGGAAAGATTAATTCCATTTTCGCAACCGTATCTCAACATCTAACCATTCACTACAGCAAGATATCAACGTTACTGACAACTCATTTCATACCACGAACCATAAAACGAAGGTATAACGTGAGTGTAACGAAATTACTCGTTGGACACCGTGGCGCGGAAGTTTTAAGGACCGAGAAGTTTCGTGAGAAGAAATTAGCCAGGAGTTTCGTAGCGTTTAATACGAAGAAAATTTCATGAGAGATGTTAAAGTTCCTGGGGCTGATACGCCATTGGGAGAGAGGAAGGTAAAGAGCTTGGCAGTTAAGCAGATAGAGGGACGACAAATTTGGGACATAATAGTTAGATTACTGGACGTATATAGATAGAGAGATGAATATAAATAAAAAAGAAAGGTAATAAAAAATAAAAAAAGACAAAAAAAAAAAAAAAAAAAAAAAAAAAAAAAAAAAAAAAAAAAAAAAAAAAAAAAAAAAAAAAAAAAAAAA
>BOPN01003678.1:0-2500 GCA_017312705.2 Penaeus japonicus | reverse complement strand
CCTCCCTCTTTTGCCCCTATTCCGTCTTCCCTCTCCCATTCCTTTACTGGCTTCCCTTCCTCTTTTCTCCCTTACCCCCTTCCCCCTCCCTCCCTTGTTCCCTACACTCCCCTCCGATGTTCCCTTCACTCGCCTCCCTTGCTCCCCTCCCACCTCGTCCAACTCCCTTCGGCAGAGTCTACTCGTGTGACCTTTTGACCCTTGACCCCGCAGCAGCAGAAGCAGCACCGCCCGAAGTATCAACAAGCGGGTGCGGATTTGAATGGGTTATGGGGTCTCGCCTACTACGGTTATTGTTATTCGTTCAATGGGGCTGGCTGATGGGGTGACATGTCTTCGCGCTTCCTTGCTTCGTATTGGTTGTTGTTTGTTTTGTTTGTTTTGTTTCTTTTGGGGTTAGGTTCTCCTTTCGATGTATGTCTGATTCTCTCCTTTACTCGTTATCTTTCTTTCTCTCTTTCTCTCTCTATCTGTATCTCTCCCTCTCTTTATCTGTACCTTTCTCTCTCTCTCTCTCTCTCTCTCTCTCTCTCTCTCTCTCTCTCTCTCTCTCTCTCTCTCTCTCTCTCTCTCTCTCTCTCTCTCTCTCTCTCCATCCTTTTTTTTCTTCTCTGTTTCTCCTCTCTCCACCTTATCCTCTTTTTCTCCCCTCCTTTCCCTTTCCCTCTCATTCACATGCTTCTCCTTCTCCCTCTCTTCATATCTTGCCCTCTCTCTCTCTCCCTCTCTCATTCCCATTCCCTCACCCCCATCTCCCTCCATCTCTCTCCTTCTCCCTCACTAGTATCCTCCCTCCCTCACCTTTCCTCCGCCCTAACCTCCCTTATCCACGAAAGAAAGAAATGAGTGAAAAGATAATGAAATAGACAATGAGTTGCCAAAGGAGGTAATAAACAGACAGACGGACGAGGCCCTATGGAGGGACGAGTGGTTTAGTCGCGTACACAAAGGTCGTTCCGGAGGGGCCACGAATTCCATTTACGTCGTCGTCGTTGTCGTTGTAACGGGTGGTCGTCCTTGTAGTTTGCGGTGTCGTGGGGCGTTAGGGCGAAGGGAGGGAGGGCGAGGAAGGTGGAAGAGGATGGAGGGCGAGGAAGGAGGAAGAGGAGTAGGAAAGGCGAGTAAGAAGGAGAAGGAGTAGGAAGGGCGAGTAAGAAGGAAGAAGGAGGAGGATAAAGAAGGGATTGGAGTTGGGTGAGGGGAGGGGGGGAGGGGGAGATGGAGGTTGCAAACAGTGTCTCACTTTCTTTCCTGAAGGTTTTTCAAGATCTTAGTCGTATCACCTTGGACAATAGCGAGCGAGGAGGCGAGGAAGAGGAGGAGGAGGCGAGGAGGCAGGCGAAGAGGAGGCGAGGAAGAGGAGGCGAGGAGGCGAGGAGGCGAGGAAGAGGAGGAGGCGAGGAAGTGAGGAGGGGGAGGGAGGGCGAGGAAGAGGAGGAGGCGAGGAGGCGAGGAGGCGAGGAAGAGGAGGAGGCGAGGAAGAGGAGGAGGCGAGGAAGAGGAGGAGGCGAGGAGGCGAGGAGGCGAGGAAGAGGAGGAGGAGGCGAGGAGGCGAAGAGGAGGCGAGGAAGTGAGGAGGCAAGGAAGAAGGAGGAGGCGAGGAAGAGGAGGCGAGGAAGAGGAGGGAGGGAGTTTCTAGCAGGATAGATCGCCAGGACGGTTGATAGACAGAGGTGGAACCAGAGGGGGGATGGAGGGTAGGCTGGAGAAAAGGGTGGATGTAGGTACTAGAAAGAGATATAAAGAGAGAAAGTAAGAAAGATAGATAGATAGAGAGAGAATGAAGGAGGGGAGAGGGAGAGAGAGAGAGAGAGAAAGAGAGAGAGAGAGAGAGAGAGAGAGAGAGAGAGAGAGAGAGAGAGAGAGAGAGAGAGAGAGAGAGAGAGAAAGAGAGAGAGAGAGAGAGAGAGAGAGAGAGGAGACAGAGAGAGAGAGAGAGAGAGAGAGAGAGAGAGAGAGAGAGAGAGAGAAAGAGAGAGAGAAAGAGAGAGAGAGAGAAAGAGAAAGAGAGAGAGAAAGAGAAAAAGAGAAAGATAATATGAACAAGCTACATCATCCCCTGTGTAGCTTGCATTCATTATCAGAAAAGCAACAGAAATTTAACAAACGCATAAATAATTTTCTTGGTATTATCATAATCATCTCAATTCCCAGCCAGCGGGAGAGGAGACGGAGAGGCGGAGGGAGGGGAAGAGGAAGGGGAAGGGGGGGGGGGGGGGGGGGGGGGGAGAAGGGGTGTTTGTTTACGTCAAAGAGCAAGAGCGAAGATTGCTCGTTTTATCCAAAGAAATGCAAGAGTGAAAGCTCACTTCGGTTAAGCATTGTCTTCTGTGTTTGACCCTGCTTGCAAAATACAGCTTCTGCACCGTATTAATTTTTATCGTCGCTAAGAATTAGTGTTTGCAGGCACTTGGGGGGCGCCTTTGTGCGATCTAAGGGAGGGGGAGGGGGGGGGGGAGGGGAGGGGGAAAGGGGAAGGGGAAAGAGATTTCTTTGATAT